>JBCEWE010000142.1:3555000-3732500 GCA_039877035.1 Silurus lanzhouensis
GAAAAGGTGTTCTGGTAGCATGGTATAGACAGGACAAAAACACCTTCAGCTGTTGAGCAGTGACGATGACATTATTTCAGAATTGTTCTCTAATTTTGATCGCCAGTGTGTATATATATATAAATACGAGGTGAGATCTTGCATGGAGCCCCAGTCCGAGGGAGATTGACAGTCATGTTTAGCTTCTTCTATTTTCTAATGATTGCTCCAACAGTGGACCTTTTTTCACCAAGCTGCTTGGCAATTTCCCCGTAGCCCTTTCCAGCCTTGTGGAGGTGTACAATTTTGTCTCTAGTGTCTTTGGACAGCTCTTTGGTCTTGGCCATGTTAGTAGTTGGATTCTAACTGATTGTATGTGGTGAACAGGTGTCTTTATGCAGCTAACGACCTCAAACTGGTGTTTAAATACTTATTTGCAGCTGTATCATACAAATAAATAGTTGAAAAATCATATATTGTGATTTCTGGTTTTTTTTTTTTTAGATTATGTCTCTTACAGTGGACATGCACCTACGATGACAATTTCAGACCCCTCATGATTTCTAAGTGGGAGAACTTGCAAAATAGCGGGGTGTTCAAATACTTATTTTCCTCACTGTGTGTATATATATATACAGTGTTGTGCTTGTTACTAAAAAATAGTAACTAGTTACAGTTACTCGTTACTTCATTCAAAAAGTAACTCTGTTACTTTGTTGATTACTTTCACCAAAAAGTAATGTGTTACTGTTAAAAGTTACTTTTTAGCTACTTTTTTAAAGAACCTTCTTTAATGTTCCCATTAATTACCTTTTATGCATTATGGTCTACAAACACAAAACTGACTTAAACACGAAGTAATTTTTAAACACTATTTTATTAAAGTCAGACCAACACAAACTGAATATATCACAAGGATTTCTGAAATAAATAACAAAACAAGCTGAATAATACATTCACAATCAAAAACTAAAGTGGCTTCTGCTGTTGTGTTGAGCTCTTAAAAATGTTCCTTTCACAGCTGAAGTATGAAAACTATCAACAATGTAGAACAGAACACCGGGTTAGCTTCTAGCTACTAGCTCCTCAGGCATGGAGGTCCTGGAGGAGCTTCAACAGACTGGAGTTGCTGTTTATCGCAGTAGATACGAGCTTCGAACCAGAAAGACACAGCTTACATTTGACTTAAAAGTGTTTGTCTTTATACTCAACTAAAGTGAAATAATGAGCATATTTCCACTTTGAGAAACTTCTCTTGCTCTCGCCTCGACTCGCCATTACTGCCGCACAGACCTGAATAAACGGAGACAAGCCCACAGTGCGTCTTCTTCGTGTTCACAGTGGTTCATCCACCAATCCTACAATGCGACGCTGCTGTAAGCAAGTTAGGCTGTAGTCTACACTTCAGCTGAAATTTATTCATTTAAAAAAGTAACGGGTAACGCACCATACAGTAACGGTAACTAAGTTACTTTATTTTTCAAAGTAATGCGTTACAGTATTAGTTACTGTACTAGTAACGCGTTACTGCCCAACACTGTATATATATATATATATATATATATATATATATATATATATATATATATATATATATATATATATATATATATATATATATTGGAGTTCTACAGTGGAGCACAATCATGGGTGAACAGGGAGTAGAGCAGTGGGCTCAGAACACAGCCCTGCAGGATGCCAGTGTTCAGAATGAGGGTTGAGGATACCTGGTTTCCCAACCTAACAGATTGAGGTCTGTTGGTGAGAAGTCCAGAATCCATCTGCAAGTGGAGGTGCAGATACCCAGGTCACTGAGCTTAGTGATCAGTACAGTGGGGAGGACTGTATTGAACGCAGAGCTAAAGTCAATGAATATATACAGTGAGGAAAATAAGTATTTGAACACCCTGCTATTTTGCAAGTTCTCCCACTTAGAAATCATAGAGGGGTCTGAAATTGTCATCGTAGGTGCATCTCCACTGTGGGAGACATAATCTAAAAAAAAAATGCAGAAATCACAATATATGATTTTTAAACTATTTATTTGTATGATACAGCTGCAAATAAGTATTTGAGTAAATTTTAATGTTTGGTACAGTAGCCTTTGTTTGCAATTACAGAGGTCAAACGTTTCCTGTAGTTTTTCAACAGGTTTGCACACACTGCAGGAGGGATTTTGGCCCATTCCTCCACACAGATCTTCTCTAGACCAGTCAGGTTTCTGGCCTGTCGCTGAGAAACACGGAGTTTGAGCTCCCTCCAAAGATTCTCTATTGGGTTTAGGTCTGGAGACTGGCTAGGCCATGCCAGAACCTTGATATGCTTCTTACAGAGCCACTCCTTGGTTATCCTGGCTGTGTGCTTCGGGTCATTGTCATGTTGGAAGACCCAGCCTCGACCCATCTTCAATGCTCTAACTGAGGGAAGGAGGTTGTTCCCCAAAATCTCGCAATACATGGCCCCGGTCATCCTTTCCTTAATACAGTGCAGTCGCCCTGTCCCATGTGCAGAAAAACACCCCCAAAGCATGATGCTACCACCCCCATGCTTCACAGTAGGGATGGTGTTCTTGGGATGGTACTCATCATTCTTCTTCCTCCAAACACGTTTAGTCGAATTATGACCCAAAAGTTCTATTTTGGTCTCATCTGACCACATGACTTTCTCCCATGACTCCTCTGGATCATCCAAATGGTCATTGGCAAACTTAAGACGTGCCTGGACATGTGCTGGTTCAAGCAGGGGATCCTTCCGTGCCATGCATGATTTCAAACCATGACGTCTTAGTGTATTACCAACAGAAACGGTGGTCCCAGCTCTTTTCAGGTCATTGACCAGCTCCTCCCGTGTAGTTCTGGGCTGATTTCTCACCTTCCTTAGGATCACTGAGACCCCACGAGGTGAGATCTTGCATGGAGCCCCAGTCCGAGGGAGATTGACAGTCATGTTTAGCTTCTTCTATTTTCTAATGATTGCTCCAACAGTGGAACTTTTTTCACCAAGCTGCTTGTCAATTTCCCCGTAGCCCTTTCCAGCCTTGTGGAGATGTACAATTTTGTCTCTAGTGTCTTTGGACAGCTCTTTGGTCTTGGCCATGTTAGTAGTTGGATTCTTACTGATTGTATGGGGTGGACAGGTGTCTTTATGCAGCTAACGACCTCAAACAGGTGCATCTAATTTAGGATAATAAATGTAGTGGAGGTGGACATTTTAAAGGCAGACTAACAGGTCTTTGAGGGTCAGAATTCTAGCTGATAGACAGGTGTTCAAATACTTATTTGCAGCTGTATCATACAAATAAATAGTTTAAAAATCATATATTGTGATTTCTGGATTTTTTTTTTAGATTATGTCTCTCACAGTGGACATGCACCTACGATGACAATTTCAGACCCCTCCATGATTTCTAAGTGGGAGAACTTGCAAAATAGCAGGGTGTTCAAATACTTATTTTCCTCACTGTATATATATATATATATATACATTATACATACAGGTGCATCTTAAATTAGAATCATTATTAATCATTAAAAAGTATATTTATTTGAGTAATGTTCATTTACTGTATATGTATCAATACCTGGTAGGGGCTCATTTTACTTTAATTAATGCCTCAATTTGGCATGGCATGGAGGTGATCTGTCTGTGGTACTGCTGAGGTGGTATGGAAACCCAGTTTTCTTTGACAGTGGCCCTCAGCTAATTTGTATTTTTTTGGTCTCTTGTTTTTTTTATTTTCCTCTGGACAATACCCCATTGATTCTATAGGGTTTAGGTCTGGTGAGTTTGCTGGCCAGTCAAGCACACCAACACCATGGTCATTTAAACAACTTTTGGTGCTTTTGGCAGTGTGGGCAGGTGCCAAATCCTGCTGGAAAATGAAATCATCTCCATAAAGCTGGTCAGCAGAGGGAAGCATCATGTGCTCTAAAACTTCCTGATGGATGGCTGTGCTGACCTGTTGATAAAACAGTGGACCAGTGGACCAACACCAGCAGATGACATGTCTCCCCAAACCACCACTGACAGTCCACTCTTTGTAAATCTCCTCCAGATTCTTAAATGGGCTTTGTTTCAAATTTTCTACCACATTTTTTCCTTCCATTCAACTTTCCATTAATGTGCTTGGATACAGCACTCTGTGAACAGCAGCTTCTTTAGCGATGAATTTTTGTGTCTTACCCTCTATGTGCAGGGTGTCAATGATCGTCTTCTGGACAACTATCAAGTCAGCAGTCTTCCCCCATGATTGTGTAGCCTGAACCAGACTGAGACACCATTTAAAGATTCAGGAAACCTTTGCAGGTGTTTGGATTTAATAAGCTGATTAGAGTGTGACACCACGAGTCTCCAATATTTAACTATTTTACAATATTATAATTTTCTGAGATTCTGAAATTTGGGTTTTCATTTTGCTGTCAGCCATAATCATCAAAATTAAAATAAATAAACACTTGAAATATATCAGTCTTTGTGTGATAAATCTATACGAGTTTTAATTTTGTATTGAATTACTAAAATGAATCAACTTTTTAATGATACTCATTTATTAAACTGCACCTGAGTAATGATCTTTCTCCCTTTCTCTCCCAGCGTTATGTTTGTACAGACATGATCTAACAGCGCCATCTATTGGCCCCACAAACAATCGCAATCTCCAAAAACTTCTACTCAGTTTTCTCTCTGATCACTGCATTTCTCCAAGTGATCACCTTAATCCAAATCAGCATCTAATGAAGTTGAAATCCAAATCATCCAAGTGTGGAGAAAATAAACACCAGGTTTGCGTTAATCATAATATTTATCAGAATAATATAAGAAAAAAGCATAACAACGATTAAAAACATTAAACATACCAGCATACAAATTATTTCTTATATGTTATTAAACTTATTTTA
Organism: Silurus lanzhouensis; assembly: GCA_039877035.1. Lineage (NCBI taxonomy): Eukaryota > Metazoa > Chordata > Actinopteri > Siluriformes > Siluridae > Silurus > Silurus lanzhouensis. The sequence continues at coordinate 3,559,878 of JBCEWE010000142.1, forward strand.
ATGTGCTTTGTGTATTGTTTAATAAACACAATTTTGGGTTGTGATGTTTTTCTCTCTGGTTGTCATATTATGAAATAAACAACTAATGATTGTTAATGCTTTCTCTTTCCATTTCCAACGAAATCCCTTCTTTTCTACATTCTGAGTTTTCATTGTCAATTTTTTTCACTCGACCACCAATGAGGCGCTTCATCTCTTCTCCCTGTTTCAGCAGAAACGAAACTAAAAAACGAACAACCACTTAAAAAAAAAGCACATTTCATATCCTCAAATTTGTTTTTAATAGTAATCCAACAATTTCCCAAATTACACTATATATATATAGAGATATTTTTTATTATTATTATTAACCAATTCAGTCTTCTCACGCATAACCTATTACCCAGATGCAAGTTAGTTGCATAGAATGCACACGATTGGGTCCCACGTTGTTTGACGTCTTCCACTGTACATGGGAGGATCAGACACTTCGTTTTCAGCTGCATACACATCAGAGCTCTCAACTTTGTCTTATCGAGATTTTTCTCCTCCCAGTAAACAGGAAAACGGTTTCGTTTCGAAATTCTGCAGAATTAAAAGCTTATAATCAACGAAAAGGTAAAGGTTTACACACTTGCATTCAATTTTTCTGTTCACATCCCTGAACATTGAACTCTTTAAGGTTTATTTTTTATGAAGTAGGTTCAGATTGAACAGGTTTTATGTAAAAGCATATAAAAACAAATGTTTGAACTTCAGGTCACGATTTAGAAAGTATTACTACACAGTGCAAAGAGTGAACATTTACTCAAGTCTGTTTTAACTTCATGCTTTTTTTTTTGGAAATAGACACCATTCCTTTAGGAATTTGACTTGAAGCTTTTTATTATTAATATGTAATTATAAATAAAAAATCATATTTGTTCACTTTTTACATTTTGTAAATATTCTATTTAAATATTTTATATTCTATATTTTATAGATCTATTTTATATATATATGTAAATATTTTCCTGATGATCAAATAAAGTACTCAGCATTGTGCTTATATTCCAATGAAAGTAAAATCCAGTTAAGCAGGAAACAGGGAAGTGGTGAGTCCCTGGCTGTAGTCCAAGAGAAAGGGATCAGCTCATTTTTTTTATTTATTTTAGGTTTCATTGATAAATAAATAGTGCATTCCACAATCTGTACTGCAGTGTTATTTGTATAGTGTTTTTTACAATGGTGCAGTTAACAAAGTTCAAATGAATACTTATCATACTGTATGTAAATTTTTTTTACTTCTGTAATAGATTATTACAATATTTTTCAAAGTATGATTGTCTGCTTTGTGTGCTTACATATACACACCCACACCCACCTCAGATTTAACTTTACCCTACAACAAGACAATGATTAGAAGCATACGTGCAAGCTCTGTAAGGATTATTTAAACAGGAAACAGTCAGTTGGAGTCTTATCTATCATGAAATCATGTCAGTCACAGGAAATAAATATTGTTAAACTGTTCTAAGGAAGAACTAGATTGCGAAATCTAAGAAAGAAATATCCAAATTGGCACGTGGAAATCAGTACTGGATCATGTTTCATGTTTTCTTTCACATGTGCCTCGCTTACCTGGGGAATACATGACACCAAGATGCACTATGAGAAGAAGGCAAGCTGACGGAGGCAGTGTGATGCTTTGTACAGTGTGAAAAGGGGGACAAATACCATATTAGGCGGGTGGTCATAATGTAATGACGGATCATCTATATACACACTTTTTTAATTTGCAGCGTGATAGTACAATCGTCCGAACTGATGTTTTTCCTCATTAATATTCACCGAGTACCACATAATTACAATATTACCCACATATGAGGTGTTATCAAAAGGCTTCAAGATTAGCGAGCCACAAATCCGGTTGCTTTCGCTAAATGTCCTATTTCAGACAGCTTAAAATCCTGGCAGTATAACTTGCTATTGATGGCCACTTGGGATGAATTCTCGATGCAAAATGCTGAGAATGTCTAAAAAGATGATAAGCATGCACTTCTTGCTGTCCTTTTTTTGGTCAGAGAGAGACAATAGGCTCTTCCACTGTAAAGATACTGTTTTCGTTTCAGGGTCATACCCGTATACTCAAGTTTCGTCAACAGTATGCCAAGTATGGCAGAAATACTCCTAATTCAGATGTGCAAAGCTTGTTGAATCAAGATTTATTTTTTTACCCTAAGTAATTGCTGCCAAAGGTGCTTTAGCTAAGTACTCAGTAAAGGGTCTGAATAATTATGGACGTGATATTTCAACTTTTTAATAAAAAGAATTTGCAGACATTACTAGATTTCTGACAGTTTGTCAATCCGAAAAATCGAAAGAACTTTAATGTATCCCCAAGTGAAATCTCCAAACCAACAAATGTTATGATGAAGACAGGCTTTCTAGAGAAGAAAGACCAAGGAATTATCCTGTAGCAAAGAATAATTTATTCGAACTACAAGGTCAAAAAAGATTTGCAGATTTGCAGATTTACATAAATGCTTCTCAGAGTTCAAGTGGCAGATGTATTTCAACATGCACTGTATAAAGCAGGCCTTCATTGTCGAATTGCATCAAATAAACCATTAATTAGGAAGAACAACAAGCAGACTAGCTTGAGCTAAGAAACAGAAGGAATAGAAAGTTAGTGGAATATTAGTTAGTGGTTATATTGCAGCCATTTGCTAAAATCATTTAAATTCATTTCTTTTTCTCATTAATGTACACATAGCACCCCATATTGACAGAAAAAACACAGAATTGTTGACATTGTTGCAGATTTATTAAAAAAGAAAAACTGAAATATCACATGGTCCTAAGTATTCAGACCCTTTGCTTAGTATTTAGTAGAATTTAGGAGATCTAATACAGCCATGAGTCTTTTTGGGAAAGATGCAACAAGTTTTTCCCACCTGGATTTGGGGATCATCTTCCATTGCTCCTTGCAGATCCTCTCCAGTTCTGTCAGTTTGGATGGTAAACGTTGGTGGACAGCCATTTTTAGGTCCCTCCAGAGATGCTTATTTGGGTTCAAGTCAGGGATCTGGCTGGGACATTCAAGAACAGTCACGGAGTTGTTGTAAAGCCACTCCTTCGGTATTTTAGCTGTGTGCTTAGGGTCATTGTCTGTTGGAAGTTAAACCTTCAGCCCAGTCTGAGGTCCAGAGCACTCTGGAGAAGGTTTTTCTCCAGGATATCCCTGTACTTGGCCGCATTCATCTTTCCCTCGATTGCAACCAGTCGTCCTGTCCCTGCAGCTGAAAAACACCCCCACAGCATGATGCTGCCATCACCATGCTTCACTGTTGGGAATGTATTGGACAGGTTATGAGCAGTGCCTGGTTTTCTCCACACATACCTCTTTGAATTAAGGCCAAAAAGTTCTATCTTGGTCTCATCAGACCAGAGAATCTTATTTCTCACCATCTTGGAGTTCTTCAGGTGTTTTTTAGCAAACTCAATGCGGGCTTTCATGTGTCTTGCACTGAGGAGAGGCTTCCGTCGGGCCACTCTGCAATAAAGCCTGAACTAGTGGAGGGCTGCAGTGATGGTTGACTTTCTACAACTTTCTCCCATCTCCTGACTGCATCTCTGGAGCTCAGCCACAGTGATCTTTGGGTTCTTACTTACCTCTCTCACCAAGGCTCTTCTCCCCCGAGCTCAGTTTGGCCGGACGGCCAGCTCTAGGAAGGGTTCTGGTCATCCTGAACATCTTCCATTTGAGGATTATGGAGGCCACTGCGCTCTTAGAAACCTTAAGTGCAGCAGAAACCTTTTTGTAACTTTGGCCAGATCTGTGCCTTGCCACAATTCTGTCGCTGAGCTCTTCAGGCAGTTCCTTTGACCAAATGATTCTCATTTACTCTAATATGCATTGTGATCTGTAGGTCTTATATAGACAGGTGTGTGGCTTTCCTAATCTAGTCCAATCAGTATAATCAAACACAGCTGGACTCAAATGAAGGTGTAGAACCATCTCAAGGATGATCAGAAGAACTGGATAGCACCTGATTTAAATATATGAGTCTGAATACTTAGGACCATGTAATATTTCAGTTTTTCTTTATTAATAAATCTGCAGAAATGTCAACATTTCTGTGTTTGTCTGTCAATATGGGATGCTTTGTGTACATTTATGAAGAAAAGAAATGAACTTAAATGATTTTAGCAAATGGCTGCAATATAACAAAGAGTGAAAAATGTAAGGGGGTCTGAATACTTTCCGTACCCACTGTATTTCCGTTATGGAGTGAGAAGGCACAGTGACACTGCACAAACTATAGGTTTTTTATACCCCTGGCAAAAATAATAATAATAAAAAATGCTCAAAGTGTGAGGCCGAGACTAAACAAACTTTCGTTCCGCCACTTCATACGGTCCTAATAAACTGAGATTTAAACTATGTTTTGCACAAACCAAGGATGGCATCATGTGTACCGAACTGAAAACCCTGTACCAAAAAACAAGTTATTACTTTTGCAAAAGTTTCCAATGGAAATATTTATGGTGTAATATGTAATCAGTGTCCTTATTGCTTTTCCATTACCTTGTTGGCTGCTTTTAATTTTAAATAAATGTTAGATTGAGTATTGTATTTGATGTTTCAATTATTTCTTACACTATAGATGGTTCTCATGCTATGAGAATGATAACAACTCCTAGGTTCTAGCCAAATGTATTACTAATATAAACATTTTTACACGTATTGTAGTAATAACTGAAAGATTTTGCTTCTTTTCAGTCATGGCAGTCCAACAGCAGGTTACCACCGTGGTGTCGCATTCACAGTACAGTTCTGGCACCTGGACTACAGGAATCTGTGACTGCTGCTCTGACATGAGCACTTGTAAGTAATTTTTTAATCAAGCTAATCTCTATCAATAAACTTGATCGTGTGAAGAGCTACCTCGCCATAGTTCTATGCACATCATAAACTGGATGTGGTAGCTCAGTAGTGAAGGCATTGGCCTCTGGATCAGGTCACAAGTTTAAATTCCATCACGACCAAGCTACCACTGCTGGGCCCTTAAGCAAGGCCCTTAAACCTTAACTGTGTGTGTAAGTTGCTTTGGATTAGGGCATCTGCCAAATGTTATTACTGTTACTTAGAAACATGGATATAAATAAACTTAATCGTGTGAAGAACACACCATCAGATTAGTTTTTTTTTTTTTTTACAAAAATAAAATCCTATTCTTGTAAATAAAAACAACTAATCTGATGGTGTGCTAAACGAGGGTAATTCCTGATTTGGCTGTTTCCTCTTTTTTGTTTCAAATTTGTCAAAATGTTCTCCTTTATAACTCTCATTGTACAGTCTAACTGAGCAAAACAGAATTGACAGAATCTTCTTTTGCAAGAGAACCAACACTAAAATTAAGCGAAAAGGACAAAGAATATTGTGTCCAAAGATGGAAAAACTGAGAAACACAATCTAAGGATATGATTTTATATAAAAACAGTAACTCTGTTATCATAATTTGTTGAAACACGTTGTGATCTGAGTAAAAAGTCAATAATAACAATAATTACATTCCAACTGTTGAACCTTCTAGCTATAGTATACACAAATCTCCTACAGACAAACTCTTATACAGCCAAGCGCAGTTTTCGAGGAGAGAATCAGTGATGCATGCATCCTTTGTACACAATCTCTCTTTAATGTGCACATCTCATATCATTCACATAAAACATCTGGTACAAGAACAATATCACTTACAATGTTGCTTTTAGAATTGTAGCTCAAGATTAATTTTCTATGTGGATGTGTATTGCAGGCTGTTGTGCCCTTTGGTGTTTCCCGTGTATGCAATGTCAGACTGCTTCTCAGTTTGGTTGGTGTTTCTGCATGCCCCTTCTGGACATCTGCATGGTCGTCTCTTGCTGCCTTCGCAGCAAGATAAGAGAGCGCTACAGCATTCATGTAAGACATAAAAACATACATGGCACAGCAGTCAGTAATTGTCTGTCATTTTGGAAACAATCTTTTTTGTCATTGTGCATGTGGTTTTGTCATTGTATTTGCTTATTTATTTTTGCAATACGGGATGCACCTGTTTGTGACCACAGTTAGTTTCACCTTACAGAAAACAGAAACTTTCAGGGAACACCTAAAGGGTGTTAGTAAAAAGTAGGGCATTAATAATCATTAAATATTTGCATTCATATTAGTAATGGAGACACAGGGATATGTAAAGGATGTTACATAGGGATGTGGAAAGAGGTTTTATATGGAGTTTGCTGCAATTTAAAGTATCATACAAAGCATCTATATATTATTACTTAGATTTGATCAGTTGCAGATAAAAGAATCCATAACTTCAGCGGTGCTGCCAAAAAACATTAGGTTATTGTCACCATCTGCCTTTTAGCAGCTTATAATAGTGCTATACTGTATATTAATAACTAGATTTTCACTAGATTTTGGAGTGTTGGTGAGGATTAGTAAGAGTGAGCACTGATATTGGGTGAGAATAGTGAATGGTGTTCAGTGGGGTTTAAAGCTAAGGTTTCAGTGTGGACCATTCAAGTTCATAGAGCTCGCTTTGTGCACAGGGGCATGCCATGCTGGAAGTGGGACTGGTACGAACAAGAATATTTAAGTGTTTTAGACTCAAACCTGTAATATCTGAATTTGGGGAAACAAAAGAGATATTTGAGGCAAGAGTAATTGCTAAAAAGTACTAAATAATTAATTTTACTCTCTCCCTCTCTCTCTCTCTCTCTCTCTCTCTCTCTCTCTCTCTCGCTATATCTTTCTCTCAGGGCTCATGCTGTGATGACTGTTGCACTCTTTGTTTCTGCTACCCCTGTGCCTGGTGCCAAATGTCACGTGAAGTTAAGATTCGTGCTCGAGCTGTCTCTGGTGCCACTGTTGTCACTCAGCAGATTACTGGCTAGACAATCTCATCATGTATGAAAGTTTAAATTCAAAATCTGTTCATTCAGAATTTAATCGTCGTTGCATATTTTTTCAACTTGATTTTGTTTTCACATTTTTTTATCACAAAATATATATATAAATATATATATAACATAAATATACATCAGAATAACTTTACCTTTACTGCAAAATCAATCAATATTGATTACTTTTTTCTATATCACTTTTGCTTTGCATGATCATTTTATACCATGTTTATAATTTGATAAATAAAGCATATAGTCAGTGCATTTATTTTTATTTTTTTTATTATGAATGCTATTAATGCCATCTGTTTTTCTTCTGTTTATAATTATTATCTGCGAATTCACACAGCATGTGTGGTGTTTTATAAATAGAGTATAGACAGGAAATTGTATGGGTGGGCAGTGTGCATGCAAAGATTTTCTGATGTGCATTTTATATTCATATCACTTGATAGATGTCCTGTACTTGCAGTCTTCTTTAAAAAAACAAGTTCTTACTTCAGTGCAAGGCAGGTAGAATATAATTATACTACAATAAGATAATAATAGTAATAATAATAATAAAAATTTTACTGGGAGTTATTAAAAGGTTTTCACTTTTTTTTTTATTGTTTTTTGTATTCAGAGGAGACTTAGTGCTCAAGAAAGACCTGAGTAAAAGGTCCTTCAAGTGAAAGCATCTAAAGTCTTACTTTTTAGTCAGCTAGGAATCCATTCCACTACTTAGTTCCAGTGCAAAGGGTCACAGTGTAGGCATTCCTTATGTTTTACAGGATGGTGAGTGAGTACAAGTTCAGATACAGAGCTGTAATTTTTACTCACTATCTCTATGTCCTGGTGGACTGCTGTTAGCTCTGTGTGCAATGGGTTGTAAAGCCATGATGCTAAACACTAATAAACCGGATCAAATGCAGTTGGTCCCCTGCATGCCATCAAACAAGATGCCAAGACATTGACTTTGCAAGACTTCTAAAGATTCAAAGCAGGACATGCAAAGCAGCAGATTCTTCAAGACATGTACAATGTGAAGTGGATCCTCTGCAGATCAAAACGTTTGTTCAAAACACCCCACAAAGAAGTCACCATTAAAATTTACAAACTGATAATAATCTTTCAGATAAAACCTGAGACAGAAAAACAGCTGTTCCTTTAACTCCAATAAAAATTTTCCAGAAGGACATTGTAATAAGTGGAATCAGAATCAGAGCTGATATCAACTGATACCGCTATTATTAGAAGGCAGTAGTAGATCATTTACCACTTTTACAAGCACCAGGTAAAGGTCAGGGTCTTTAAATAATTGTTTATTAACTTCTAGTTAAAAAGATATTTACATTGCCATTGCTATTTTTAAAAACAAACAGGATCCCTTCTGGTAGTACTTGCTTAAGATGTATAGATTTGGGAATTAGTCATTATTATGTAGTACATAGTAATGGCACCACCATAATGATTGTGGACCATAATGTATTATATTATGACTAAACCCTACTGAGGTTAGAATGGATGTTCAAAATAAATGTCATTTTTTTACAGAAACAGCTGTGTTTGGAAGAAAAATCATGAAATACTTGAAGACATTTAGAATACAGTGTAAAATATGTTTTTGAGGCCATTACTTTATAGAACTTTAAATGTTTGGTTTTAGTTAATTTTAGTTAAATTCATATCCATTTATTTTGTTCAGTGACTATAATAAAGTGTCTGTAAAAATGTATCTTATTTTTTACTAAGCTGTTAGATGTTAAAGAGAGAAGTGACAAAAAACTACAAACTTGACATTCAACTTCTTCTTTATGACTCTCAACTGGACTATGACTTATCAGTTGTAACTTACGAACAATAAAAAAAAAGACTAGTCTAGTAAGTTGTACTGAGGGAATACATGTAGGATATGTATATGTAGTACATGTATACATGAAAAGATTAGAATAAGCTTTTAGATTGACTCTGAAAATCACTACTGGTGAACTGATCCTAAGTCAAATGAGAAAGGGTCATGCAGAATATATACAATATGTCCAAATATCCAAAATGAACATCTGGAAATAAAACACGAAAAGAATTAGTGGTGCCAACGTATTTGTAGTAACAAAAAAAAGAAAATAGCATACCTCATAATCTAACTGCAAAAAGAAAAAAAAAAGAAAAAAAAAACCTATCCAACGCTACTCTCTTTGCCAGAAGGGTGACAACTCACGTGACAACTTCAACCCACAGACAACAACAGCCACAGACAAATTTGACACAATAACAGAGAAAGAAAGTACCATGATTGTTGATCTAAGACTAGCTGGTTTGATAGTTTCTATAACATCTGATCTTCTGGGATTATTATGCATGAGTCTCTAGAGTATAATGAGAATGTTCTAAAGAAAAAAAAAAAAAAACAGGTGACAAGTGAGCAATAGTAGAAATGTCTTCTTGATGAGAGAGGTAAAAAAAAAAAAAAGAAAAACCTGTGGTGAGCAAAACCATCTGAGAACATCAAACTTTGAGGTGGATGAGCTACAACAGCAGATGAGCACTGGTCTACTTCTGTCAGTCAAGAACAGGAATCAGAGGATTCACTGGGGTCATATTTACCACAATGGGACAGAGGAGATTTAATACCCTGTACCCATTGTATTTTCCTCTTCTTGACAGATTGGAACCTGATGTGGTCATTAGTGTCTTTGTTTTATTGTTCATTGTTAGTCTATCTGCATTGAGCCAGATACACAAATAAAACAAACTTCAGGATGGAATTCAAATAATTAAAAATAGTTAACAATTTATGTACAATACTTACAAACTGCAAAAATAAAATAAGATACACTAATGTGTAAGACTTTTAAATTAGACTAGTCATCTAACCACTACAGCATCTCAATGTGATATGTTTCAGAAATCAGTCACTTGGCATTTGATTATGAGGTTGTACCCCTTTGAAAGATCCCAAAGTCGTCATATGGAGAAACCTTGAATCCAGAGGAGACAAGTGAAGAGCACACTGTTTATGAAATAGTACACTTTCTTTTACACACAACTTCCAGGCAGGTCTAAAAATTATTAAATTAATGATCATTAATCTTTGCTCTAATTGAAGGAACTTACATAGAACCCAGATTAGCACAGTGCACCATCCCTGAGTTTCCATTTATCTTGTGTTGGGTGATACAAAAAAGATCTTTACATGGGTTGTGTTGTCCACTTAAAGCAGTTTGTATTAAATGGATGAACAAAGGGATATTTTTGATAATTTTATACACAGTCTTCTCATGAAATTTTAAAGCAAACACCTTTGTGATTTATATAGTTGTATCTTTGAGACCTTATTTCATTAACGCATTCATCTGGTCTAATCAACATTTTTGGTAAACCCAGAATATTTAATATGTAAATAATATGTAATAGTTTCATATACAATACACACTTTAGTTGTAAGAAATACAATATTCAGAAGTTTCAGATCAAGTCTCAGCTAAAAAGTATTTGACTGTTTAAGTGTTTCCTCTGCTTAAAACACAATTTATATAAATTGAAGTGGAGTGTTTCACTAGTAAAGACTAAACTATGCACCACAGGATGCACTCATGACCAAATTACTGAGCCCTGTGCCATAGGTCTTTGCATGCCAAGTATTACGATATTCTTACTAATCAAAACATTACTTTTATACTGCTTTCCTTTCCTATAGAAACAGGTAACTGCATTGCCCAAAACTCACATATATAAAACTAAATTTTTTCATTTTTACTCAGTGGTTTGTAACTGCAATTTTTACACTGATGTGTACATTTCTGTGACACAGAGAACACTGTATAATAGTCACATTAATTAATCAATGACGATTTTTGCATTTGCCTATTGAAAATTGAGAAGCAAAATTGTAATGTAATATATTTATATTATGTTATGTAATATATTTTTCCAAAGAGTTCTCTACATACAAATGTGTTTAAATACCATATCAAATCCCTTTCATAAAACTTCTTTGCTAAGCTGCTAACCCAAGGTCAGCATAAAGATAAAACTGTCTTTTGGCCCCGATAAGCACATTCCTGTTTAAAAAACATGCTAGTGTTGTGGATTTCCTGGTCCATAAATCATGAGAATCTGAAAGTGAAATTACTTAAGGGCTATAATGTTGCTAATGTATTGAGGACTGTGTTTGATGACTGATGCTATTACACACTCACTGTAATTTCTTTTGTTCAGAAATTACGAATAGAGATATTCCAGTGACTGAAAACCAGGTCAATACTGAACCGTCTATACAAGGTGAATCTCTGTAAAGATAAAGTATGAGAAAAGGTTAATGTTTTATTTAATTTGGTTGCCATTTTCCTGCTTACTAAACACATTCTTCTTAATTAAACTTTGTCAATTTTTGCAGATAAAAAAAAGCCAACCAACATTGAATGGTTGATTAAAAAATTATGAACTAGCTAAAACCTTCGTGCGTTTAGGTATGCTTTTAAAATCAGCAAAGCGGACCATGTTTTTCTTGTAAAGAGTTTTTCCATATCCATAACTTCCTCATTGCATTCATTAGTGTATTGTTTCCTCTGGTCTGAGGTAGCACCAGCCACAGACAGACTCAACACAATAACAAAAAAAAAAAAAAACATGGCTGCCCCAGCTTTTACACATACCCTTCCTCTCTTAAATACTAGAGAAACTTGTATTTAATCAGTTACAACATTTTTTTTAATTAAAATTTAATTCTGGATACATTTTTATCTGGTTTCAGTATACGTCATTGCACTGAGTCTGACATTAAACATTGGCTGGCTGGTAATTTTCTAAGTCTTAATGAGATTTAGTGTGAATGTATATTTTAATATGCAGGTGCAGTCTAATTTCAACATTAGGGGTCTTGCAACAGAATTTAAAAAAGAGGTTCAAAACCTAGGCGTCATATTTGACAGCAATTTGCATTTTGTGAAGCAAGTTACCTCAGTTGTAAAAACAAGCCTTTTTCTACTGCGTTTACTATCAATAGCCTTTTAATTTGATAAAAGACATGAAAAAAGCCATCATGCTTCTATAAGTTCTAGATTGGATTACTGCAATGCTTTTTATTCAGGCATTATTCAGTCCTCACTTCATTACCTACAGCTGGTTCAGAAAGCTTTTAACAGGTACCAGTAAGCGTGCACACATCACGCCAGTCCTTTTCCTTCCTTCTGATCTTACCTCTGAAAGGTAATTCTCTATTTTGAAAGCTAAAATTAAGATCCATTTATTCACCAAAGCCTTTGTTTTTTTAGTAGAGGGTGTGCTTAGTCTTCTTCTTCTTAACATTTAGTTTATTTGTTGTGTTTTAATGCTAGTCTGATAATGATTTCTGTAATAAAATATGAAAATATAATAAAATATAATAAAATAACAACAATCACTTGAAGTGGAATCCCAAACCTGTTCCAGCATGGCAATGCCCCTGTGCACAAAGTGAGCTCCTTAAAGATCTGGTTTACATATTTTGAAGAGGAAGATCTTGAGTGGCCTGCTATAGAGCTCTGATCTTATCCCTACTGAACACCTATGGAATGAATAAGAACACTGACTGCACCTCATCTACATCAGTACCTGCCTTTCGTAACACCCTTGAGGCTGTTGAACCACAAATTACCATAAGCACACTCCAAAATCTAGTGGAACAGCTTCCCAGTAGAGTGGAGGGGATTATAAGAGCAAATTGGGAATAAATGTAGAATGCAATGCTCGAAAATAACATACCACACTTATGACCAGTTGCACAACACTATTGTCTTATGTAACAGACACATTGGCTGTGTAAAGCAAAGGAAACACAGGAAATAACAGAAGATAAAACTCAACTTGCAAGCAAAATAAGCAAAACTGACCATGAGTTTCTTGTTAAGAGTTATCCCATATCTATAACTTCCTCATGGAAAATGTAAACACCAATTTACTGAAGGCTGTGTTTATCTGATATACTAAACATTCCCCACCTTCATTTCTCACAAGTAATAACCTAGTGACTGAAACTTGGCTTAATTCTGACCCAACAGAGGATCAGAGAGCAAGCAGGGGAAAGGTAAACTTAGATAATGCTCTAAGGTTTATAAAAAATTTTTTTCAAGGTTTACTTTTAAAAAAATTTCTAGCATACAACCAAAAGAATAGATGAATTTCTACATTTTGTTGAGCTGTTTTATCCTGCAAAAGGATATTTCACACTAAACGTATAAAATTTGCTGATAAATATTGTGACTTAATTGCAGCATTTGGATAACCACACACTTTATTGATAATTTATGGGTGATTTTATTTAAGCTGCCTATAAGGAATATTTAAAATCCATTCATATTTAAAACTTTTTTTTTAAAGCACACTTCTCATAGGTTCACACTTTCAAGGTTTTTGAAAGTCAGTGGCTGTTTTTGCATGTGTAGATTCGATATTTAAAGGCCTCCTGGATGAAAGGATTCGGGTCGCTGGCCCATCACTCAAAATATTCAACCTTCTGTTGACTTGGATTTTTTAATTTGTAAAGAACACTGAACTGCCAGAGAGAGACATATTGGATGGAGATTGTGTTTTGTGGAGTAGGGCTGGGCAAAAAAGGATAATCAATATAATTTAACTCACAATACACTTTTGCTTGCACTGTAAAAAAAAAAAATCTGTAAAAAAAACGGTAAAAAGACTGGCAGCAGGGCTTCCAGAGATAATCCGTTAAATTACAGAAATAACCATTTTACAAAATTACTAGCAAAAAAATAGACTTTATGGTCAAAAGTACTTAAGTACAGGATATTACTGTTGATAAATATTTTTTTTAACTTTATAAAAACAGAAATTCTGTCAAATAACATAGAAAAACAACCAACTGTCAGGTTAATCACCATAAATTTAAGGTTTTAATTTGTTATTTAATAAAACTGATCTGTCCATTTACATTCATTTACTGTAAAGGTATAGTCTTCCCCATGTACAATAACTATGAAATAAATCCAAAAAGCACATATTTGAAAACGATTTGTATATTTAATCTCTGTAAATTAAAATGCATTTACTGTGTAAATACAGATATCATTAATTACAATAATCAAAAAATGTTGTATAAAAATATACTTAATTCATAATACACAGACAAATGTCTGTAGATACATCTTAATAGTTCATTTTTCAGACATATTACAGTTTAACTGTATATTCTGTACTTATAAAAGAAACCTGTACATTCACAGTATTAATAATTTAACAGAAGCACTGTATGTCTACACTGCAAAAATATCTACAGTAAATGGCAATTGCTGTATACCTTTATACATTTAAAATGACATTTTATCTAAAGCAACATACCAAATCCAAGTTAGTCTAACACAGTAGAGAGAGAGAGAGAGAGAGATAAATATGAAGATTTTCATGTTTCTAAATGACAGACCCCATTGTCATGACTCACAAATGTTTGGGAATCCCAAGCAGATCCTGCAAAAATGTGTAATTTTAACAAAACAGGGATCATACAATATGCATGTTATTTTATATTTAGTATTGTCCTGACTAAGATATTTGACATTAACGACGTTTCCATATGGTCCACAAGTCAAAACATGTCTAAAATTATATATAATAACTACCTTTATTAACCTAAATTGTTTATAAAGGTCTGAATGGTTATAAATGGTTATATAGATGATCTACGATTCAAACCCTGACACCCTGAAGGACATACCTGAGGTAAGACATGGACAACTGGAGTGAGGTTCCAAAGACACAGACATTCGGGTGGATAACTGCTCCAAAAATCCAGCAAAACGAGCACAGATGACTTAAAAGCTGCTGGAGTCACAGAGCAGGACAGTCTTAGTTGAGTGGCCTCTTTGGAAAGCAGACTAGTACAGGAGGTTGCTCTGTGAGAGAAAGCACAACCAACATGACTCAGTCATTAAATGAATACAATTGTCTACTGCAGTGTTTTATTGATAAAATGTTTGTTTTTTAACATAAAAAATACAATATACTTCTTTTTTTTTTTATTCTAGACCCATAATACATGTATTCATGGTCCCAGTTAACCCACGAAAGTAATGTAAATTGAATGTAATATTAGTTATTTTACCTTGACTTCAATACCGATTCCAAAATGTTCAAAATTTTCAAAGCAATTGGGTCAGTGCCTAAGTAGTATTGAAAACGATCCCCAGCCCTACTCTAAGCCCTCACCCTCATCACCCATGCATAAAGATTATACTACTACAACTAATAATAACAACAAGTTGATTTGTGCTACACACCTTTGACATGCTTTTCTGCTGCAGAGCTCCAGTTTTTCCACACGACCTAAAACCAAGAACAATATTTATGACTTTGTATTGCAGTCACACATTATATACATATGTTCCACTGAGACAATGATCCAAAAGATCAGCTGGAAAGGTTCACATACATTTATGTCTTACTGTGACTTAGCTGCTTCATTGTATTACACAGGGTTGTTACCTTCTAGAACTGTCTAAGCTTCTAGCACATTTTCACAATCCAAACGATTCAATATGTAATGAGTTTACTTATCCAGCCAGGATTTACTTTTATTCAGTGTTTTGTCCTTTAGCTGTTATGTGACTTTACAAAATACTGCACGTTTTAACTTCAAAACTACATTTAACAACAGAAATGCGCAGTCACTAAAAAATTTACTTCACATGTTTGAAACACGTATCTTAATCAGCTTGATGTCTTCTGTAGTATCCTCAGATTCTTGTAGTTTGCGATGTTTTTGTAGTTTCCTCAGATTCTTGTAGTTTGCGATGTTTCTGTAGTTTCCTCAGATTCTTGTAGTTTGAATGTTTAGTGAAAAAGCACGTTATTATCTTAATCATTTCCCAGAGGAACAGCCTGAAACTAATTCAAACCGTTGTGGGCGGAGCTAATTCGGCAGCAATTTTGAATGCGCACGCGTACTGAAAAAAAACCTAAATTATTAACTTTTTGTTTACTGGGACATGGGCAAATACCACATTTGAATTTATAATAATTTAGGGTGAAAACAGACATAAAATGTCTTTATGAATGATATATGTAGTTAGGACCTATGGGAAAATAATATAATGCCAAATAATTGTTAATAGGAGCATTTATCTGCAAGACAAGCTTAAAAAAGTAGTAAAAGAAACAATGCATAATTTTAATGTATGTAAAAATACTATTATTTGACATTAATAACTTCGCTTAAACCTTCATATGATTAACTTCAATGGTCTTCAATGGTAATAAAAACACTCACAATGATTACAAGAATGATCTGTAAATATTAGATATCATTCTATGTAAAAAATACAAATTACTCTGTGAAAATACAGCTTATATCTTTAAAAAAACTGAAAATTTCTATAATATCAAAAAACAATCAATTTTTGATAAATTTAATGAAGGAACATTAAAATATAGAAAATATGTAAAACAACAGGCCTTTTGTTGTAAATTGAAAAAAAGGTAAATTTCTATAAAAAAATACAGACATTTAACTGTTAAAAAAACTTTGCAACTTTTATAACAGTGTGTGTTATATTTTGACAACTTTAAAATGTGTTTCAATGCATATAAATATTTAATAATTTAATAAATAAAAAATATTATTATTATTATTTATCATTCATTCAGGTTCCCTGGTGGTCTACCGCTGCGGCCCGGGTTCGATTCCCGTTCAGGGAACCGACCCCAGCCATTAAGGTTGCACAAGCTAGTGCACTCTTAGTGCCGGTCACAAGCCCGGATAAATGGGGAGGGTTGCGTTAGGAAGGGCATCCAGCGTAAAAACATGTGCCAAATCAAACATGCGGATGATGAATACGGATGATCCGCTGTGGCGACCCCTAATGGGAGAAGCCGAAAGAAAGTTCATTTATCATCCTTTCCTATCAGTTAAAAATAATGCATTTTATGAGAATTGCATGAATTTAATTAACAGCTAGATTTATTTAGCATATTTTACTACCCAATGTTTTTCTTTAGCCCTCTCATGGCTTCACTAAAATTCTCACTGCATTGAAGTCATAATAGCTGCACCTTTAACTCTATGCCTTTGAAGGCATTCAGCACTATGGGTTTCTGGTACCTGCGCTAGAGTAATTGCTTTGTTCTGCTAAGAATTGCTGTGCCTATTGTGGGAACACGGAACACAAAGCCTTTTGTGGACATTTTACTTATTTATTTTTCAAAAGTGGGGAGTAACTGGAGAATTTGTTTAGAGATGCAAAATCAGTAATTACTGGTTGTAACTGACAATTATTTACCATCACGTCTTTTTAGCCATGGCTGTCCTACAACAGATCACCAGAACACAGACAACCCAAAGCTCTCATTCCTGGGGCACAGGCCTCTTTGACTTCTCATCTGACATGAAAACCTGTAAGTCTGCTCACATGTGGTTTTTCATCAAACTGGAACTCTGAGCTAATTGCAAGGCTAAAGTTTGAGGTTGATTACATTTTTTATTGTGTACAAAAATGCAAACCAGCAACCACAGCATTTTAACTATTAATGTAGTAATAGTAATAGTAAGTGAGTGGAACGCAGACTTGCAGCCTTGAGGTTGGAATATTTGATGAACACAATGTGTTTAATCTCAAAGAGAAAAAAAAAGTGGTCAAAAACAAAGACAAAACAATCCCTCACCCAAAGTAAATGGCAGCCACACCCCTAATGCCAGTGAAATAAATATGTACAGTGACCAAAGATTTTACAATATAAGACAAAAGAAATATATACAACCAACAGTAGTCCAAGGGCTAAACAGGCTCAAAATCACGATCAACAACAACCACCAAGCTATACCCCAAACACCAACGCAAACAAACAGACCACCACTACAACAACTCTCCTCGATTGCTTCGCTCCTTCCTCCTTAAATAAATAGTCCTTTTTGTTTATTGTTTTGCCCTTTGCCCACTCTGAAGACAAGCCTGTACATATATATGTGTTACAATATACCAACACCTGTGGAGCAAAACTTTTTGTGTGTGTTTGTGGTTTGTGGTGTGTTTGGGTTGTCAATTTATAAGATCCATTCTTTTTGAATCCCGAGCTAAATACTCTGTCCGGCCTAAACCTAGACTGGGTCGTAACAGATTTTGGAGAAGCTACCTTTCCTTAATGTTAGATTTTTATCATGCCCAAACGAAACTTAATTCGTGGAGAGGTTTTCCATACGATCTGCGATGCCCGTAGGCCTTTCTGAATTCAGGGAAGAATCACACCGCACACAGCAAATGCTTCCTCTTCAGTTTATTGCAGGTAGCAGAACGTATATATACACATACAGTGAAAAGGCTGTCCTAAACTTGTTTCCTGTTTAGACAAGAGGATATACTAGCTGGAGATGTGTGAGTCCAGATAAGACTCCCTGTTTACCTTACAGACTAACATCGTAAATATTCTATAGACACTGAGCAGACAAAGGAATGTGTGTGAAACAGTGTGAAAACCATCCTAACACTAACAATGGCCACTTTAAATCATTTATGATTTAGCATCACACATCAAAACATAGGATGTTCATCCGGGGAACAGAATCGGTGAGACAAACTGCAAATGAAAAGATAAAGACAAACAAAAACATAGAGATTCCATTTCCTTCTTTCCCTACATGCATATAATCCTTCATCATCACCACTCCAATCGAGGCCTTTATGGCCTGTTTTACCATCGTCATCAAACATGGCAACATACAAAGTATAATTCCAACAATCAATAAAAGAATCATTCCTAAAACAAAATAGTGTTCAACACTTGTAAACAAACTCTTGATCTTCTCAAAAAAACTTTGTTCAGCAGTTGTTTCACGTTCTCCAAGACATCATGAGACAATTATTTCTCAGTGCTTGTTCAGTATGTCTATTAGCAGTATTATAAGGTATACAGGTACAGTCTCTTCTCACTGAATAATGTGTTCAAAGGAAATAAGAAAAATTCGGAGTCTAGTTACAACTATGCACATATAGTTATAGAATTTAGACCTAGAGCAGGTATCAGGGTAAGCTAAACAAACAGTTAAGTGAGTCAGATCTTCACCCCGGAGGTGGCCCCCTTTCTACTATAAAGAAAGGATCTTTCCGTGGGCTCTCAACTGTTTTAGCCCTGAATACTCACTTAGGTAGGCTTCTTAGGCCAACAGACCAATTAGTGCATAGAATAAGTGGGTGCTGATTTGATCCTGCTTGCGTGTATCCATTGTGGCTGATAATCAGTCAGATCTCCAGTTCTGGTTACAGCTAGAACAGTCGCTGGACCCAGATACTTCGGCTCACCGACCTTGGTAGGCTTCAGACTTCGTATCAGGACCTGCTGATTAGGCACAAAAGGGTGTGTTGGCTTATCTGTAGGCAGAGGAAGAGTTAGTGAGACATCAGCACTGATAGAATTCAATTTCTCAACCAGGGCAGAAACGTAGTCGTCCACCATCACTTCCAGGTTACCTAAGGAAGAAATGCCAGTGCGTCCCCTGACCCATGGGGTCGGGAAAGGTTAGAACATAAAACTTTCAAAAGGTTAGTTTTGTTGAAGATAGGGTCATTTTCATTTCTGCAAGTACTACCGGGAGAACAACAGTCTAATTTCGGCCGGGTTCAATGCAGGCTTTAGTAATACGTTCCTTAATGGTTCTGTTTGTTCTCTCTACCACTCCAGCTGACTGTGGGTGATAGGGAATATTAAAATACTAAGCTTTTAGCCAAAAGTTGTGTTACTTTAGAAGCAAAAGGTGTGCCATTATCACTTTCAATCACACTAGGAATACCGAACCTAGAAATGATCTCTTTTGTTAATAATTTGACAACCGTTTTAGCATTCTCTGTCGCACATGCAAATACTTCTGGCCACTTACTGAATCTGTCAACTATAAACAACAGGTATCTCAAATTTCCTACAGGTGGCATATGTGTAACTATGGCCACTTTGGCAGGGAGTTGAACAGCTTTTAAAAGTCGCCTATGAGATTAAAATGTGCTATGGGCTTTCCATCAGCTGTTTTAAAGTCTCTTTGCTTCGATGTTTCGGCAAAATCATGCACAACACCATAAGCATATTTAGAATCAGTGTATATAGTCACTACTTTACCTTCAGACAACTGACATGCTCTTGTGAGTGCAACCAACTCTGCAGCTTGTGCTGATGTGTATGGTAATGATTTAGCTTCAACTATTACATCAGGTAATCTTACAACTGCATATCCACATAAATACACACTATCAGAAGGTTTTGAACATGAACATCTACATATAGACAATCCCCCTCTTCCAGGGCCGTATCTAAAAGATCGGGCCTACAAGAGGTCTCTTGTTCAATGTGTTCAAGGCAATCATGTGCGTCGTCAAAACCATCTAAGTCAATATCGTCTAGCAGATCACGCAGAGCTACTACAGCTGAATGCGGCTGAGAAGAAGGCTTAATAGTTAAGTTTTCCGTTGCCAAGAGCGTGGTCTCATAACCAGATCTACGTTGTGCTGTCATATGTTGTGTGTTGAGGTTGTGTAAAATAGCTGTTACCTGATGTGAGGTGTACAGTATCAAAGGATGTGACAGCACCGTTTTCTCAGCATCCCGGACCATCAGAGCTGCAGCAGCCACTGCACGCAAGCACGAGGGCAACCCTTGTGCTATGTTGTCTAAAGATTTGGAAAGATACGCAACAGGGCGATATCTGTCACCGTGTTCCTGGGCTAGGATCCCTGCAGCCGTACCACCACGTTCGTGCACATATAGGTGAAAAGGCTTAGCATAATTCGGAAGACCTAGAGCTGGAGCAGACTGTATAGCCTTCTTGAGGGCAGCAAAACTGTCAGTCATTTCATGAGTCCACAGAATGAGATGTGATGGAGGAGCTTTGTGATCAATAGCACTACGCAAAACTTTATCATGCTGTGCGCAGTCAGGGATCCATGCTCGGCAGTAGTTCACCAGTCCCAAGAAGCTCTGCATCTGTTTCACAGTCTGAGGTCTTGAAAACCTAGTCACAAGCTGCACTCGGTCCTGTGATATCTTACGTTGGCCTTCTGAGATCACATGGCCCAGATATGAGACCTTTCTCTTCACCCACTGTAGTTTCTGGTGTGAAGCTTTAAATCCAGCCTGAGCCAGGACATTGCAGACAATCACTGATGCTTTGTGGCAGTCCTGCTCAGTAAGTCCTGTGACAAGGATGTCATCTGCGTATTGAAGGATGCAGGTTGTTTCTGGCAGGTGGATATCAGCCAAAGTTCTGTGCACTACAGCGGAGAATACGGCTGGCGAGTCAACAAAACCCTGAGGAAGACGGGTCCAGGTGAATTGACGTCCCCTATAGGTAAATGCGAACAGCGTCTGCGTCTCTGAGGCCAAAGGGACACTGGATTAAACCTGCCTCATCTTTGTGAGAGGCCCATAATTTAGGGTTAACTTCACCTAAATTTGGTTCATCAGGCAGGACCTCTGTACTACCTTGGAAAAAATCTTCCGGATGTGGCTGTGGCTCGGTTGAGAGCATGAGGACAGAAGGAAAAGACAGTGAGACATTGCTTTCAAAAAACAGAATCTCCATTCCCATTTTATGCATCATATCTCTTCCTAAAAGGTTTAAAGGCGAGTTTGGTATTATTGTAAAGCTATGATAAAAATTAGTACCAGTCGGTGTCACTACAGGCAAAAGGTGAGTTACAGGACATGAAATTGGAAATCTATCTATTCCCTAATAGAAGAACTTCCCCTTTTTCCTAGGACCTCCTCCTTGAGTTTTTCCTCCTGTTGCAGTGCAGAGCATAACGGGTTAACTTAACCTGGAGCATAGTAGAAACCTCTAGCAGCATCTAAATCTCTAGGAAAAAGTATCTAGATGTGACACAATTTCACTCTAAATTCACTCTTCACTTTCATGATCTAAATAAGGATTAGTTCCATAACCAGCACAATTCCTATACATCCAATCTTTGGGATTTTCTTCCGGCAATAAGCGAGAAACGTTATGACCCATCTTCTTAACACAGAACAAAGAACAGACACACAACACTTAATACACACAACACTAGGCACCAGGGGGATCGCAGTCTTCAAACAAAAAAGTAATCCAATCTCTCCAATTGAATCACAAATTTTGTTAGTTAGGAGAAAAAAAGACTATAAAGCCAAAACAAGTTTGAAGTCTTTTGAAAAATTTTGAAAGTCTTTTCAAAATGTCCGTTTTTCTTTAGTTCCTTTTCACTTTTCTCTCACTTTTTTTCTTTTTTTTTTTCTTAACAATTAATTTTTCATTTATCAATTTTTTTTCGGGCATATAAATTATCGTGGATTCTTTTGGATACTTCAGACAATATCGCCTATATTAGACAGACCGTAAAAAACGTCTTCTAATCTTGCATCTTACATCTAAGGTGAGGAAACCAATGTCGCGACGAAATCATCCCACCAAAGGAAATTATCATTAAACAATTAATGCATAACCAAGACACAAACACATATGCAGCCCTATTGGCTGGCATACGGAACAATCCCCGCCAACAAGGAAGTATCTTAAAACTTACCTTGATGCGTGATTTCCCTTTTTGGATATTGCTGAAAGTATCCCACTTCTGACACCAAAACTGTTAGATTTTTATCATGCCCAAACGAAACTTAATTCGTGGAGAGGTTTTCCATACGATCTGCGATGCCCGTAGGCCTTTCTGAATTCAGGGAAGAATCACACCGCACACAGCAAATGCTTCCTCTTCAGTTTATTGCAGGTAGCAGAACGTATATATACACATACAGTGAAAAGGCTGTCCTAAACTTGTTTCCTGTTTAGACAAGAGGATATACTAGCTGGAAATGTGTGAGTCCAGATAAGACTCCCTGATTACCTTACAGACTAACATCATAAATATTCTATAGACACTGAGCAGACAAAGGAATGTGTGTGAAACAGTGTGAAAACCATCCTAACACTAACACTTAAAACAAAGAAAAGGAAAATACAAACAGCTTCCCTAACTCCCTGCTTCAAAACCAAAGACAAAACAATCCCTCACCCAAAGTAAATGGCAGAGTTGTTGTAGTGGTGGTCTGTTTGTTTGCATTGGTGTTCGGGGTATAGCTTGGTTGTTGTTGATTGTGATTTTGACCTCTGCCTGTTTATTGACTTTGAGCCTGTTTAGCCCTTGGATTACTGTTGGTTGTATATATTTCTTTTGTATTATATTGTAAAACCTTTGGTCACTGTACATATTTATTTCACTGTCATTAGGGGTGTGGCTGCCATTTACTTTATGGTGAGGGATTGTTTTGTCTTTGTTTTTGAAGCAGGGAGTTAGGGAAGCTGTTTGTATTTTCCTTTTTTTTGTTTTAAGGAAAGGTAGCTTCCCCAAAATAGTCCTTTTTGTTTATTGTTTTGGCCTTGGCCCACCCTGAAGACAAGCCTGTAAGTCTGTGTACATATATATGTGTTACAATTTACCAACACCTGTGTAGCAAAACTTTTTGTGTGTGTTTGGGTTGTCAATTTATAAGATCCATTCTTTTTGAATCCCGAGCTAAATACTCTGTCCGGCCTAACCCTAGACTGGGTCGTAACAGATTTCACCACCCCTTGTATTACCTGTTTACCTAAATATGACAGAACTCCTTTGCCAAACTCACAATTGTCCAAATTCAAAACTAAAGATGCATTTGAAAGACGTGTAAAGACGAGTTCTAGTTTTTCCAAGTGTTGTTCCCAGGTATCTAAATAAATGACAACATCATCTAGGTAAGCAGCACAGTTAGAAACATCCCCCAGGACTCTATTCATTAACCGCTGGAAGGTCGCTGGGGCATTACGAAGGCCAAACGCAATCACGGTATACTGGAGGGAATTGTCTGGCGTGGCGAAGGCAGAGAGCTCAGCTGCACGGTGGGAAAGGGGAACCTGCCAATAACCCTTAAGGAGGTCCAACTTAGTAGTGAATTTAGATGCACCAACAGAATCAACACAATCTTCCATCCGTGGTAGAGGAAACGAATCAGGATTTGTCACAGCATTCACCTTTCGAAAATCTGTACAGAAACGAACAGAACCATCAGCTTTTGGTACCAACAGGCAAGGGGAGCACCAGGGGCACACACTTGGAACAGCTAAACCATTTTCTAGGAGATAATCTATTTCCTGCTTCATAATTGCTCGCTTAGCAGGACTTACGCGATACGGGTGTTGTCTAATCGGTTCATGACCACCAACATCAATGTCATGTTCCAAGACATTAGTAAGGGATGGCCCATCAGCAAACAATTTGGGAAACCTGCTTATTAGCTCCTTAATGTCTTTCTGGAACAATTGGGGCAACCCTTCCAACTTCTCTGACAACCGCTCTAAGGCCTCAGAGTTGGGTACCTGAAGAGAAGACATGCAGTTCCTACCAAGGTGTAACTCATCAACCTCAGGGGAGTATTCAGCAGGAGAAATTCGCCCGTCCACTGAAACAGTAACCACCGGTACTACGGTTGAAGTCGGTTTGGACTGCATAGGTGAAGAACGAGCATGATACTTTTTCAACAGGTTGATATGACGCACACGGGTACTACTTCTACGTCCTGATGTGCTAAGGACATAATTAGTTTGCGGGGCCTTACCTCGTAAGGCCCCGCAAACCGTGTCTGGAGAGACGATCCTGGCACAGGTAATAAGGCCAATACAAAGTCTCCAACACAAAAAGAGCGTGAGACAGCCTTACGATCATACCGCTTTTTCATCGCATCTTGGGAAGAACCGAGAGCAATGCGTGCCTTTTCCCTGGCTAACTGCAAACGTTCACGAAGAAGTCGAACATCCTTTAAAATGGTCCTTCCCAGAGGAGGAGGACCCTTTGCCAACCACTGTTCCTGCAATGCTTTTAGGGGACCCCTCACGGTGTGACCAAACACGGTCCGAAGAGCTAAAGCCAAGAGATTCTTGAACCGCATCACGAACAGCAAACAGTAAGAGAGGCACCCCCTCATCCCAATCTTTACCCGATTCAACACAGAAGGCGCGCAGCATGGTTTTAAACGTCTGGTGAAAGCGCTCCAAGGCACCCTGTGACACTGGATGATAAGCACTCGAACACTGGTGGGAAATTTGCAACAAACGCATCACTTGTGAGAACAACTGTGACGTGAAGTTTGTCCCACGATCGGTTTGTACATATTTCGGAAGTCCAAAGGTAGTAAAAAACCTAATGAGAGCTTTAACCACTGCTTTTGATTTAAGTGTACGCATGGGAAACGCCTCAGGGAACCGTGTGGCAGCACACATGACAGTTAACAAGTAATAGTTACCAGAGCTAGTTTTAGGCAATGGTCCAACACAATCCACAATGATCCATTCAAACGGGTCACAATGGGGTTTAGGGGAGCCGGCGGAACAACCTGATTGGGTTTGCCCACTATCTGACAGGTATGACAGGTCTTGCAGTACCTTATGACATCATTCTTAATACCAGGCCAGAAAAAATAACGCAAGATACGCTGATAGGTCTTGCGAATCCCTGCATGTCCTGAACAAGGATGATCATGAGCCAAACTAAGAACATGCTTCCGAAATAAACAAGGAACCACCAGCTGGAACGCTTCCAACCAACGATCATCAGGACTGATGGGGGACCATTTTCTCATCAGCACCCCATCTTCAATACAATACATTGACTGGTAACTCTCGGAACTAGATTGATTCGCTGCCAACTCAAAACACTGTGTTAATGAAGGGTCAGATTTCTGAGCAGCCACTAACTGGTCACGTGTCACTGGTTGGTCTATCTCAAAGCCGTTATCAGCACATCTCTCATGCAACACATCAAGCGGTTTGCTAGACTCTTCAACAGGCTCCTCTTGAGAAAGAAAAGACACAGAAAGATCAACCACATCACCCAATTTTCTTTGCTGGGCCCGTGTCAACACACAAACAGGGAACACAGAGGAGTGCATGTCATTAGGTTAAGGGGAAATACTCACAGGTTCTGAAACTATTTCAGGTAAGGAGAAGACCCTAGTTCCAGCTACGTCATTCCCTAGAATAACTGAAACACCTGCAACTGGTAGCTCAGAGCGCACAACTACCTTCACTAGCCTGGAAATATTCTCCATTTCTAAATATACTATGTGCAATGGCACACGAATTACCTACATACCAATACCTTGAATCAGTACATCACTACCAGCATACGAAGCTTCAGAAAATGGTAGTGTGTTTTCCAGCACAAACGTCTGCGCTGAGCCTGTATCTCTCAATATACTTACAGGCTGTTTACCCTGGCCAACACCAAAAGATACATAACCTGAAAACACAAATGATTTAAACACTGGCTCTATTTCATCAGGGGTGCTTTGGGGAACCACTACTGCGTTCACCTTTTTGATCTCCGTCTGCTGTTTCAATTGCTTCCGCTTTAACACCGGACAGTTTGCGATAACATGCCCTGCCTCATGACAATAAAAACAGCGGCGGGAACCATCTGAAGAGCTAGGGACAGTACGACTTTTACTGGCGGGACTAGGGGCAGACACAACCTTCCGAGATGACGGAGGACTGAATACAACTTTATGAGTTAATACGAACTCATCTGAAAATATAGCCGTCTTGGCCAGCGTGTCGGTCTTTTGCTCATTTAAATGAACCACCAGCTGCTCAGGTAGACATGACTTAAACTCTTCCAGCAAAATAAGTTTGCTCTAACCCCACTAACTGAACACCATTCATCCAACAGTGTGGTTTTCTCACGAGCAAACTCCACATAAGTCTGGCTAGCAGACTTCACAGTGTTCCTGAAGTTTTGCCGATATGCTTCCGGCACACGCTCATATGCACGGAGCACTGTAGCTTTCACGGTCTCATAATCCAAACTCCGCTCAAGAGTAAGTGCAGAACACGCTTCTTGTGCCTTACCCGACAGTTTACACTGTAATAACAGAGTCCACAAACCTTTTGGCCAGTTTAAAGTTGTAGCAATCCTCTCAAATACAGCAAAGTAAGCATCAACCTCTTTTTCCCGAAATACTGGCACTAACCCAATGTGTCAGCTAACATCAAAGGCAAGCGGGCTTACCGTTGAGGACTCGGCTGGGGTGGACGGTGGCCTGGAGTACTCAGCGGCAACAGGAGACGGGGAGGCAACGGTTGAGGACCTAAATGTCCGTGGCAGAGGCACCGGCTTCCGCCACTGATCTGCCAGGTCAAGCTTTTTCCCCTCAATTTCCAACTCCCGTTCTTGGACTCGCAAGAACTGCGTTTGGTACTCCTGCCGCTTAATCTCCACTTCAAGCTCTTTGAGCGCAAGCTGCCAACCGGGACCCACTGTACGAGCATGGGGCTGCTCACGACTTAACTCAACCTCCTCCGGCTCAGTCATAGTTTCCACTCTGCCAGGGGCCTGGGTGGGTTGGGTAATCTGCACAGCGCCTCCTGGAGGTGCATTCCTTTCAGGTAAGACCTGTTGAGCCACGAGTGCCTCATATAGTGGCGCTTTGACTACCTTCTTGCTAGCATTCTGACAAAGGGACACATTAAAAAAGTCAGCAATCAAGAGGAGATCATCCTTCCTACACCCATCAAATACCTCTAATGAAGGACACAAAGTGAATGTGATCAAATCAAATGCCATTATACCGCAATCCGATACACGAAGACACACGAAATATAAGATATCCCAGACGAGCCCCCAAATCTGTTACAACCCAGTCTAGGGTTAGGCCGGACAGAGTATTTAGCTCGGGAATTCAAAAAGAATGGATCTTATAAATTGACAACCCAAACACACCACAAACCACAAACACACACAAAAAGTTTTGCTACACAGGTGTTGGTATATTGTAACACATATATATGTACACAGACTTACAGGCTTGTCTTCAGGGTGGGCCAAGGCCAAAACAACAAACAAAAAGGACTATTTTGGGGAAGCTACCTTTCCTTAAAACAAAGAAAAGGAAAATACAAGCAGCTTCCCTAACTCCCTGCTTCAAAAACAAAGACAAAACAATCCCTCACCCAAAGTAAAAGGCAGCCACACCCCTAATGACAGTGAAATAAATATGTACAGTGACCAAAAATTTTACAATATAATACAAAAGAAATATATGCAACCAACAGTAGTCCAAGGGCTAAACAGGCTCAAAGTCAATAAACAGGCAGAGGTCAAAATCACGATCAACAACAACAACCAAGCGATACCCCCAAACACCAACGCAAACAAACAGACCACCACTACAACAACTCTCCCCGATTGCTTCACTTCTTCCTCCTTAAATAGGAAACTGGTGGATGATGTCATCGTGAAGGAGGTGGGATCAGCCAGGCTAGGGCAGGCCTCAAACTCTGGAGTGGATCGGATCTGCACACAAGGCACACATACAGAACACCAATGTGGACATGGGCTACCTAGGGTTGTAACACACAATCATATGACTTGTTGAAACAAAAGCATGAAAACCAAAGCAGTCTTTAGCAGAGGGGAAGCCTTATAGACACATTGTGTTGTCATGAAGAAAAAAGAAATGTTAATTACTGTGTGGATATATGTTTCAGGTTGCTATAACATTTGGTGCTTGCCGTGTATGCCGTCCCAGACTGTTTCTGATTTTGGATGGTTTTTCTGGATGCCCCTACTGGACTGCTTATTGACCGTCTCCTGCTGCCTTCGCAGCAAAATGAGAGAGCGCTATAACATTAATGTGAGACACATACATGTGCTGTTACACTGTATGAAATGGGTGAAGCATCATAACTGATTATTTGTCTCGCTCAGGGCTCCATCCTTGAGGACGGCTTCACTGTGCTCTGCTGTTACCCCTGTGCCTGGTGGCAGATGTCACGTGAGATAAAAAAGCCGTGGGTAGACAGATTGTTTTGAAAATTGCCCTTTTTGCCCTTTTTGATATCTGAAGGGAAATGACGCATCAAGGTAAGTTTTAGGATACTTCCTTGCTTGCGGGGATTTGCCAGCCAAAAGGGGCTGCATGTGTGTTCGTGTCTTAGTTATGCATTAATTGTTCAATTAATGATAATTTCCTTAGGTGGGATGAATTTGTCACAACAAAGTTTTCCTCACCTTAGACGTAAGATAAAGTTTTTTTTACGGTCCGTCTAATATAGCCAATATTGTCTGAAGTATCCAAAAGAATCCACAAAAAAATAGATAAATAAATACATTAAAAAAAAAAGATATAGAAAAATATTGGAGAGACTACAATTTTGTTTCAACTTTAGAGTCTATTTTTTTTTCTCCGAACTGAAAACGGATTATGAAAATATAAAACAATAATTTGACTTTCCCCCCCATGTGTTTTATGAACATGTCTATGGTTTATCAGCCAGAAAGCTTGCAGTGCATGAGTTTAAATCACTAATTCGTTTATTGACATTACCACATTTTCATGTTAAACTTGCATTTATAATTAATTGCACTAGTACTTCCAGTTCCTCAACTTTCTACAGTTTCTTCATCTGGTCACCTAGTTCAAAATGAAATGAAATGGAGTTTAATAATGTTTTACTTGAGTCAACCAATCTAAGTTGCATCCTAAATTTGGATTGATTGCCAACGTGTAATATTGATTAGCTATTACAAGTGTAATGCAAGCGTTTGAGTGGGGCCTGAATGTATAGAGTAATCCATCTAATAGTATATAATAATATGTTTTAAAAATGTGTTTGGACGTATGACCTATTAACTGTGAGTAACCTTTCGCGCTGAAATGTGATGGGATCCATCTTTCCCTTTCATTATGATGCAAAAAATGGCGCATACCAGCGCAACTAGCGTAAGTTTTTGAGCTAACAAAGGAATTTGTGTGTGTGTGTGTGTGTGTGTGTGTGTGTGTGTGTGTGTGTGTGTGTAACATACACAGCTTGCAGGCTAACCAGGGGAAGCGCAGATTCAGTTGCTCCAGCATCTCCTCTTTGCGCAGTCCGTACACTATCGGGGCGATGCATTGCGCCAGTTCTTTGGTGTCTGTAGTAATCTTGTCCTGTGTTTTCAGGATAGACAGAAGGAAATTGATGAAGTTTGGCAGTATGTACACTGCAAGCTGCACGCCGTGGAAGGCGATGGTCCTGCATCCGGCGCGGTTCCTCCGGTTCAGCACACCCATGCGTCTCCCCACGCACAGGATCTGCACGTAGCTGTAGAGTATGAGTACGGTACAAATAGAAATGAGGACAATCTTATGCACCGTCCCGAATTTGAGTTGTTCCCGGTTACATTCGACCGTTTCACCCGTTTCCAGTTGATAGAAAAGATTGATAGGGATGATGGACGCGAGCGCCCACGTGAGCACCCCGAGAAGCCAGGGCCAGTGCTTGAAGCGGACACTGACGGCCACATAGCGGTCCAGGGCCATGGCGGTGATGGTGAGGAAGATGTTCGAGGCGCTCGTTGTCAGCAGAGTGATGAGGACTCTGCATGTGGCCACCGGCAGCTTCGCTTCCAAGTACATCTGCAGATAGAAGATGAAGGACACGGCGAAGAACATGCTGGCCGAGAGCAGCAGGTGGAAGACGAGCACGAAGCGCGCATGGCTGCGCAGACGCTGCTCTCGTAATATAGTCCAGTTTATAACGAGGTTAAAGAAGAACAAAATCACGAAGACCACAGCTGAAACATGACAGTTTCGCTAGTACATTCTGTTGATAATTAATGTGGTTAAAATGCTTCTTTGAAAAAAAATGGCAGTCTAAAAAATAGTGAAAACACTCAGTTGTGTTAAATTTGAGTTTTTCTGTAGTTTGAGGAGGAAGGCAGACCACACTAACAACCATGCAAAGCATTTTAGATGTTTCAACTAATCTTATATATTTAAACACAATAATAATAATAATAATAATAGCATTAACAGCAACAAAAACCAATAATAGAAAGAGATTTTTATTGGTCACATAAACATTACAGAACAGTAAAACTGGTTACAAATTTTAATATATTTTTTAGATGTATGCCAAATTTGGTGTTGGTAGGACTGGATTTCTAGGAGGAGTAGCAATAAAAAGATTATATATTTATATACACATAAATGAATGAAATGTTGGGCAGAATGTACAGTAATAATATAAAGATACATATAGATAAAATAGTGCAGATGTAATGAGGAGTATAAAAGATATAGTATGTAATATGTACATGTATTGTACAGAGGTTATAAACAGTGTTTTGTTTTGTGTTTGTTTTGTAGTAATTTAGCGGTGTAGTGTGGAGTTCAGTAGTGTGATGGTGGATGGAAAAAAGCTGTCCCTGAACCTGCTGGTTCTGGTGCGTAAGTTCCTGTATCTCCTTCTTGATGGAAGGAGGTTAAACAGATTATGACTGGGATGTGAAGAGTCCTTGATAATATTGTGAGCTCTGCGCAGACATCTGCTGTGGTGAAGGTGTTCAATGGCCGGTAGTTGGGTGCCAGTGATGCGTTGGCAGGGCTTTACGTTCACACACAGTGGAGCCTCCGTACCATACAGTGATGGAGTTGGTCAGGATGCTCTCAATGATGCAGCGGTAGAAACTCGTGAAAATCCCCGGAGACAGATGAGATTTCTTGAGACTTCTCAAGAAGTACAGGCGCTGTTGTGCTTTTTTTTACCAGAGCTGACGTGTTCTGCTGCCAGAACAGATCCTCAGAGATGTGAACTCCCAGGAACTTAAAGCTGGAGACTTGCTTTACCTGGTTTCCATTGATGTTGACTGGTAGATGTCTCCTGCTGTTGGATTTCCGAAAGTCCACAATAAGCTCTTTGGTTTTGTGGCGTTGAGGGTCAGGTTGTTGGTGGCACACCATGCTGCCAGATTACGGATCTCTTCCCTGTAGGCCGATTCGTTGTTGTTGTCGATCTGGCCGACCACAGTGGTGTCATCTGCATACTTGATGAAGATGTTGGAGTTATACAGAGGAGCACAATCGTGGGTGAACAGTGAGAAGTAGTGGGTTTAGAACACAGCCCTGCGGGATGCCAGTGTTCAGAATGAGGGTTGAGGATACCTGGTTTCCCAAACTAACAGAATGAGGTCTGTTGGTGAGAAAGTCCAGAATCCATCTGCAAGTGGAGGTGCAGATACCCAGGTCACTGAGCTTAGTGATCAGTACAGTGGGGAGGACTGTATTGAACGCAGAGCTAAAGTCAATGAATATATATATTATACATACAGGTGCATCTTAAATTAGAATCATTATTCATCATTAAAAAGTTGATTTATTTTAGTAATTCAATACAAAAAGTGGAACTCGTATATTATATAGATTCATCACACACAGACGGATATATTTCAACCATTTATTTCTTTTAATTTTGATGATTTTGGCTCACATTTAACAAAAACTCACTAATTCACGATCTCAAAAAAACTTCTTAAGACCAATCAAAAAAAACATTTTTAGTTAATTGTTGGCCTTCTGAAAAGTATGTTAATTTACTGTATATGTACTCAATACCTGGTAGGGGCTCATTTTACTTTAATTACTGCCTCAATTTGGAGTGGCATGGAGGTGATCTGTCTGTGGTACTGCTGAGGTGGTATGGAAACCCAGTTTTCTTTGACAATGGCCTTCAGCTAATATGCATTTTTTTGGTCTCTTGGTTTTTATTTTCCTCTGGACAATACCAAATTGATTCTATAGGGTTTAGGTCTGGTGAGTTTGCTGGCCAGTCAAGCACACCAACACCATGGTCATTTAAACAACTTTTGGTGCTTTTGGCAGTGTGGGCAGGTGCCAAATCCTGCTGGAAATTTAAATCAGCATCTCCATAAAGCTGGTCAGCAGAGGGAAGCATCATGTGCTCTAAAACTTCCTGATGGATGGCTGTGCTGACCTGTTGATTAAACAGTGGACCAACACCAGCAGATGACATGTCTCCCCAAACCACCACTGACAGTCCACTCTTTGTGAATCTCCTCCAGATTCTTAAATGGGCTTTGTTTCAATTTTTCTACCACATTTTTTCCTTCCATTCAACTTTCCATTAATGTGCTTGGATACAGCACTCTGTGAACAGCAGCTTCTTTAGCGATGAATTTTTGTGTCTTACCCTCTATGTGCAGGGTGTCAATGATCGTCTTCTGGACAACTATCAAGTCAGCAGTCTTCCCCCATGATTGTGTAGCCTGAACCAGACTGAGACAACATTTAAAGATTCAGGAAACCTTTGCAGGTGTTTGGATTTAATAAGCTGATTAGAGTGTGACACCACGAGTCTCCAATATTGAATTTTTACACAATATTCTAATTTTCTAATTTTGGGTTTTCATTTTGCTGTCAGCCATAATCATCAAAATTAAAATAAATAAACACTTGAAATATATCAGTCTTTGTGTGATGAATCTATACGAGTAAAAATTTTGTATTGAATTACTAAAATGAATCAACTTTTTAATGATAGTCTCATTTATTAAACTGCACCTGAGTAATGATCTTTCTCCCTTTCTCTCCCAGCGTTATGTTTGTACAGACATGATCTAACAGCGCCATCTATTGGCCCCACAAACAATCGCAATCTCCAAAATCTACCCAAAAAGTTTTCTCTCTGATCACTGCATTTCTCCAAGTGATCACCTTAATCCAAATCAGCATCTAATGAAGTTGAAATGCAAATCATCCAAGTGTGGAGAAAATAAACACCAGGTTTGCGTTAATCATAATATTTATCAGAATAATATAAGAAAAAGCACAACAACGATAATAACATTAGACATACCAGCATACAAATTATTTCTTATATGTTATTAAACTTATTTTAATGTGCTTTGTGTATGGTTTAATAAACAAAATTTTGAGTTGTGATGTTTTTCTGTCTGGTTGTCATATTATGAATTAAACAACTAATGATTGTTAATGCTTTCTCTTTCCATTTCCAACGAAATCCCTTCTTTTCTACATTCTGAGTTTTCATTCAGTCAATTTTTTTCACTCGACCACCAATGAGGCGCTTCATCTCTTCTCCCTGTTTCAGCAGAAACGAAACTAAAAAACGAACAACCACTTAAAAAAAAAGCACATTTCATATCCTCAAATTTGATTTAATAGTAATCCAACAATTTCCCAAATTACACTATATATTATATAATTCCGAAACGAAACCGTTTTCCTGTTTACTGGGAAGAGAAAAATCTCGATAAGACAAAGTTGAGAGCTCTGATGTGTATGCAGCTGAAAACGAAGTGTCTGATCCTCCCATGTACAGTGGAAGACGTCAAACAACGTGGGACCCAATCGTGTGCATTCTATGCAACTAACTTGCATCTGGGTTATGGTTATGCGTGAGAAGACTGAATTGGCTAATATATATATATATATATATATATATATATATATATATATATATATATATATATATATATATATATATATATATATATATATATGGAGGTGAGGAAAATAAGTATTTAAACACCCTGCTATTTTGCAAGTTCTCCCACTTAGAAATCATGGAGGGGTCTGAAATTGTCATCGTAGGTGCATGTCCACTGTGGGAGACATAATCTAAAAAAAAAATATCCAGAAATCACAATATATGATTTTTAAACTATTTATTTGTATGATACAGCTGCAAATAAGTATTTGAACACCTGAGAAAGTCAATGTTAATATTTGGTACAGTAGCCTTTGTTTGCAATTACAGAGGTCAAACGTTTCCTGTAGTTTTTCACCAGGTTTGCACACACTGCAGGAGGGATTTTGGCCCACTCCTCCACACAGATCTTCTCTAGATCAGTCAGGTTTCTGGCCTGTCGCTGAGAAACACAGAGTTTGAGCTCTCTCCAAAGATTCTCTATTGGGTTTAGGTCTAGAGACTGGCTAGGCCACGCCAGAACCTTGATATGCTTCATGTGCTGGTTTAAGCAGGGGAACCTTCCGTTCCATGCATGATTTCAAACCATGACGTCTTAGTGTATTACCAACAGTAACCTCTGGGCTGATTTCTTACCTTCCTTAGGATCATTGAGACCCCACGAGGTGAGATCTTGCATGGAGCCCCAGTCCGAGGGCGATTGACAATCATGTTTATCTTCTTCCATTTTCTAATGATTGCTCCAACAGTGGACCTTTTTTCACCAAGCTGCTTGGCAATTTCCCCGTAGCCCTTTCCAGCCTTGTGGAGGTGTAAAATTTTGTCTCTAGTGTCTTTGGACAGCTCTTTGGTCTTGGCCATGTTAGTAGTTGGATTCTTACTGATTGTATGGGGTGGACAGGTGTCTTTATGCAGCTAACGACCTCAAACAGGTGCATCTAATTTAGGATAATAAATGTAGTGGAGGTGGACATTTTAAAGGCAGACTAACAGGTCTTTGAGGGTCAGAATTCTAGCTGATAGACAGGTGTTCAAATACTTATTTGCAGCTGTATCATACAAATAAATAGTTTAAAAATCATATATTGTGATTTCTAGATTTTTTTTTTAGATTATGTCTCCCACAGTGGACATGCACCTACGATGACAATTTCAGACCCCTCCATGATTTCTAAGTGGGAGAACTTGCAAAATAGTAGGGTGTTCAAATACGTATTTTCCTCACTGTATATATATATATATACTGTGTTGTGCTCGTTACTAAAAAATAGTAACTAGTTACAGTTACTCGTTACTTTATTCAAAAAGTAACTCTGTTACTTTGTTGATTACTTTTACCAAAAAGTAATGTGTTACTGTTAAAAGTAACTTTTTAGTTACTTTTTTAAAAAACATTCTTTAATGTTCCCAATAATGCCCTTTTATGCATTATGGTCTACAAACACAAAACTGACTTAAACACGAAGTAATTTTTAAACACTATTTTATTAAAGTCAGACCAACACAAACTGAATATATCACAAGGATTTCTGAAATAAATAACAAAACAAGCTGAATAATACATTCACAATCAAAAACTAAAGTGGCTTCTGCTGTTGTGTTGAGCTCTTAAAAATGTTCCTTTCACAGCTGAAGTATGAAAACTATCAACAATGTAGAACAGAACACCGGGTTAGCTTCTAGCTACTAGCTCCTCAGGCATGGAGGTCCTGGAGGAGCTTCAACAGACTGGAGTTGCTGTTTATCGCAGTAGATACGAGCTTCGAACCAGAAAGACACAGCTTACATTTGACTTAAAAGTGTTTGTCTTTATACTCAACTAAAGTGAAATAATGAGCATATTTCCACTTTGAGAAACTTCTCTTGCTCTCGCCTCGACTCGCCATTACTGCTGCACAGACCTGAATAAACGGAGACAAGCCCACAGCGCGTCTTCTTCGTGTTTACAGTGGTTCATCCACCAATCCTACAATGCAACGCTGCTGTAAGCAAGTTAGGCTGTAGTCTACACTTCAGCCGAAATTAATTCATTTAAAAAAGTAACGGGGAACGCACCATACAGTAACGGTAACTAAGTTACTTTATTTTTAAAAGTAATGCGTTACAGTATTAGTTACTGTACTAGTAACGCGTTACTGCCCAACACTATATATATGTATTGTATATATATATATGTACTGCCCAACACTATATATATTTTCCTCACTGTATATATATATATACAGTGCCCTCCACAATTATTGGCACCCCTGTTTAAGATGTGGTCGTGGACTTCTAAAAATTCTTCTTTTTTTTAAAACAACATAGAACCCAAATGCAAAAAAAAGAGAAAAATCCAACCTTTCATTTAAGTACATTACTTTGGTGGTAAAAAAATCACACATTTAGAAAAAAAACAACAACTTGAAATCATGTGTGCCACAATTATTGGCACCCCTGATGTTAATACTTTGTACAACCTCCTTTTGCCAACAAGACAGCACTTAATCTCCTCCTATAACATTTCACAAGATTGGAGAACACAGAGAGAGGGATTTTTGACCATTCTTCTTTGCACAATCTTTCTAGATCATCCAGTGTCCTGGGTCCTCTCTTATGCACTCTTCTCTTTAGCTCGCCCCACAGGTTTTCGATTGGGTTGAGGTCTGGGGACTGAGATGGCCATGGGAGGACCTTGAGTTTGTGACTGCTGAACCACTTTTGTGTAGATTTTGCCACGTTTTGGATCATTATCCTGCTGAAAGATCCAATGACGACCCATCTTCAGCTTTCTGGCAGAGGCCATCAGGTTTTTATTTAAAATATCCTGGTACTTCAAAGCGTTCATAATGCCATGCACCCTAACAAGGTTCCCAGGGCCTTTGGAAGAGAAACAGGCCCACAGCATCACAGATCCTCCACCATACTTCACGGTGGGCATGAGGTGCTTTTCGGCATACTCATTCGCCAGACCCACTTAGAGTGTTTGTTGCCAAAAAGCTCAATCTTAGTCTCATCTGACCAAAGCACACGATCCCAGTTGAAGTCCCAGTACCGCTTAGCAAACTCCAGACGTTTACGTTTGTGAGTGATAGTGAGAAAAGGCTTTTTCCTTGCATGCCTCCCAAACAGCTTGTTGGCATGTAGAGAGCGTCTGATGGTTGTTTTGGAGACTCTGTGACCCCAAGATGCCACTCTTTTATGCAATTCTGTGACGGTGAGCTTTGGAAATTTTTTTACTTCTCTTACCATCCTCCTCACTGTGCGTTGTGGCAAGATAAACTTGGGACCTCTTCCAGCCTTGTTTGTCACTGTTCCAGTTGTTTTAAACTTCTTAATGATTTCTCTGACTGTAGATACCGGCAAGTTAAGGCGAGTGGCTATTTTCTTGTAGCCATTGCCTGACTTATGAAGGTCGACACACATCTGCCTTACTTGAATGGTGTGTTCTCTTGTCTTTGCCATGTTGACAAATGGGTAAGAGAATTAGGCCTCTGTGTCACGTCATATTTATACCCCAGGGAAACAGTAAATCATGAATTACTAATTAAAAGTCCCTAGATACCCTGACCAACCTTAGCAACTACAGAAAAATATATTTAAAAAAAAAAACAATTAAATTTTTCAGAGGAATTGTTAGGGGTGCCAATAATTGTGGCACACATGATTTCAAGTTTTTTATTTTTTCTAAATGTATGATTTTTTTTACCACCAAAGTTATGTACTTAAATGAAAGGTTGGATTTTTCTCTTTTTTTGCATTTGGGTTCTATGTTGTTTTAAAAAAAAGGAGAATTTTTAGAAGTCCACGACCACATCTTAAACAGGGGTGCCAATAATTGTGGAGGGCACTGTATATATATATATATATATATATATATATATATATATATATATATATATATATATACAGTGAGGAAAATAAGTATTTGAACACCCTGCTATTTTGCAAGTTCTCCCACTTAGAAATCATGGAGGGGTCTGAAATTGTCATCGTAGGTGCATGTCTGCTGTGAGAGACATAATCGAAAAAATGAAATCAAAAAACCTGTTAGTCTGCCTTTAAAATGTCCACCTCCGCTACATTTATTAGCCTAAATTAGATGCACCTGTTTGAGGTCGTTGGCTGCATAAAGACACCTGTCCACCCCATACAATCAGTAAGAATCCAACTACTAACATGGCCAAGACCAAAGAGCTGTCCAAAGACACTAGAGACAAAATTGTACACCTCCACAAGGCTGGAAAGGGCTACGGGGAAATTGACAAGCAGATTGGTAAAAAAGGTCCACTGTTGGAGCAATCATTAGAAAATAGAAGAAGCTAAACATGATTGTCAATCGCCCTCGGACTGGGGCTCCATGCAAGATCTCACCTCGTGGGGTCTCAATGATCCTAAGGAAGGTGAGAAATCAGCCCAGAACTACACGGGAGAAGCTGGTCAATGACCTGAAAAGAGCTGGGACCACCGTTTCCAAGGTTACTGTTGGTAATACACTAAGACGTCATGGTTGGAAATCATGCATGGAACGGAAGGTTCCCCTGCTTAAACCAGCACATGTCCAGGCACGTCTTAAATTTGCCAATGACCATTTGGATGATCCAGAGGAGTCATGGGAGAAAGTCATGTGGTCAGATGAGAACTTTTGGGTCATAATTCCACTAAACGTGTTTGGAGGAAGAAGAATGATGAGTACCATCCCAAGAACACCATCCCTACTGTGAAGCATGGGGGTGGTAGCATCATGCTTTGGGGGTGTTTTTCTGCACATGGGACAGGGCGACTGCACTGTATTAAGGAGAGGATGACCGGGGCCATGTATTGCGAGATTTTGGGAAACAACCTCCTTCCCTCAGTTAGAGCATTGAAGATGGGTCGAGGCTGGGTCTTCCAACATGACAATGACCCGAAGCACGCAGCCAGGATAACCAAGGAGTGGCTCTGTAAGAAGCATATCAAGGTTCTGGCGTGGCCTAGCCAGTCTCTAGACCTAAACCCAATAGAGAATCTTTGGAGAGGGCTCAAACTCTGTGTTTCATAGCGACAGGCCAGAAACCTGACTGATCTAGAGAAGATCTGTGTGGAGGAGTGGGCCAAAATCCCTCCTGCAGTGTGTGCAAACCTGGTGAAAAACTACAGGAAACGTTTGACCTCTGTAATTGCAAACAAAGGCTACTGTACCAAATATTAACATTGACTTTCTCAGGTGTTCAAATACTTATTTGCAGCTGTATCATACAAATAAATAGTTTAAAAATCATATATTGTGATTTCTGGATATTTTTTTTTAGATTATGTCTCCCACAGTGGACATGCACCTACGATGACAATTTCAGACCCCTCCATGATTTCTAAGTGGGAGAACTTGCAAAATAGCTGGGTGTTTAAATACTTATTTTCCTCACTGTATATATATATATATATATATATATATATATATATATATATATATATATATATATATATTAGCCAATTCAGTCTTCTCACGCATAACCTATTACCCAGATGCAAGTTAGTTGCATAGAATGCACACGATTGGGTCCCACGTTGTTTGACGTCTTCCACTGTACATGGGAGGATCAGACACTTCGTTTGCAGCTGCATACACATCAGAGCTCTCAACTTTGTCTTATCGAGATTTTTCTCTTCCCAGTAAACAGGAAAACGGTTTTGTTTCGACATTCTGCAGAACTAAAAGCTTATAATCAACGAAAAGGTAAAGGTTTACACACTTGCATTACATTTTTCTGTTCACATCCCTGAACATTGAACTCTTTAAAGTTTATTTTTTATGAAGTAGGTTCAGATTGAACAGGTTTTATGTAAAAGCATATAAAACAAATGTATGAACGTCATGTCACGATTTAAAAAGTATTACTACACAGTGCAAAGAGTGAACATTTACTCAAGTCTGTTTTAACTTCATGCTTTTTTTTTTGTAAATAGACACCATTCCTTTAGGAATTTTATTTAAAGCTTTTTATTATTAATATGTAATTATAAAAAAATATATATATATAATTAATAAACAAAATTTGCAGACATTACTAGAATTCTGACAGTTTGTCAATCCGAAAAATTGAAAGAACGTTAATGTATCCCCAAGTAAAATCTCCAAACCATCAAATGTTATGATGAAGACAGGCTTTCTAGAGAAGAAAGACCAAGGAATTATATTGTAGCAAAGAATAATTTATTCTAATTACAAGGTCAAAAATTGCAGATTTACATAAATGCTTCTCAGAGTTCAAGTGGCAGACGTATTTCAACATGCACTGTATAAAGCAGGCCTTCATTGTCGAATTGCATCAAATAAACCATTAATTAGGAAGAACAACAAGCAGACTAGCTTGAGCTAAGAAACAGAAGGAATAGAAAGTTAGTGTAAAACTTTTAATTAAATAGTTCACATTTGTTAGACCCCATTTGGGAAAATACAGATGTTTACGTGTGTGTTTTACATTTAAATATTTAATTTTCTAAAGATATGATCTACCCAACTGTCCTACTTATTTCAGCATACTTTAACAAATGCCCTCCTTCTCTCTATCCTTCATTCATTTACTCCCCCAATATGCAAAATTGTCAGAATTTTCTCCTTTTAAATGCTAAAGAATTAATATCGCTAGCGTTAGCCGCTAAACAAAAGTGGGTAGCGAATTGTATTCAAGATTCTTTTTTCTTTAACTTTTTATTTTAAGTTTAATTGTATCTTGCATATAACTATGTTTGTGACAAATAAAAAATCTAAATTAAATAAAATTATCCACAGCGTTAATGTTAGTTATCACTATAGCTTTTAATTATTTAGCGTTGTCATGCATGTGCAAATCAAATCTTACAGTGGGTACGGAAAGTATTCAGACCCCCTTACATTTTTCACTCTTTGTAATACTGCAGCTATTTGCTTAAATCATTTAAGTTATTTTCCTCATTAATGTACACATAGCACCCAATATTGACAGAAAAACACAGAATTGTTGACATTGTTGCAGATTTATTAAAAAAGAAAAACTAAAATATCACATGGTCCTAAGTATTCAGACCCTTTGCTCAGTATTTAGTACAAGCACCCTTTTGATCTAATACAGCCATGAGTCTTTTTGGGAAAGCTGCAACAAGTTTTTTACACCCGGATTTGGGGATCATCTTCCATTCCTTCTTGCAGATCCTCTCCAGTTCTGTCAGTTTGGATGGTAAACGTTGGTGGACAGCCATTTTTAGGTCTCTCCAGAGATGCTTATTTGGGTTCAAGTCAGGGATCTGGCTGGGCCATTCAAGAACAGTCACGGAGTTGTTGTAAAGCCACTCCTTCGGTATTTTAGCTGTGTGCTTAGGGTCATTGTCTGTTGGAAGGTAAACCTTCAGCCCAGTCTGAGGTCCAGAGCACTCTGGAGAAGGTTTGCGTCCAGGATATCCCTGTACTTGGCCACATTCATCTTTCCCTCGATTGCAACCAGTCGTCCTGTCCCTGCAGCTGAAAAACACCCCCACAGCATGATGCTGCCATCACCATGCTTCACTGTTGGGAATGTATTGGACAGGTGATGAACAGTGCCTGGGTTTCTTCACACATACTGCTTAGAATTAAGGCCAAAAAGTTCTATCTTGGTCTCATCAGACCAGAGAATCTTATTTTTCACCATCTTGGAGTCCTTCAGGTGTTTTTTTAGCAAACTCCATGCAGGCTTGCATGACTCTTGCATTGAGGAGAGGCTTCCGTCAGGCCACTCTGTCATAAAGCCCAGACTGGTGGAGGGCTGCAGTGATGGTTGACTTTCTACAACTTTCTCCCATCTCCCGACTGCATCTCTGGAGCTCAGCCACAGTGATCTTTGGGTTCTTCTTTACCTCTCTCACCATGGCTCTTCTCCCCCGATAGCTCAGTTTGGCAGGACTGCCAGCTCTGGGAAGGGTTCTGGTCATCCTGAACATCTTCCATTTGAGGATTATGGAGGACACTCTGCTCTTAGGAACCTTAAGTGCAGTAGAAACTTTTTTGTAACCTTGGCCAGATTTGTGCCCTGCCACAATTCTGTCTCAGAGCGCTTCAGGCAGTTCCTTTGACCTCATGATTCTCATTTGCTCTGACATGCATTGTGATCTGTAGGTCTTATATAGACAGGTGTGTGGCTTTCCTAATCAAGTCCAATCAGTATAATCA
This sequence comes from Silurus lanzhouensis, assembly GCA_039877035.1. Taxonomy (NCBI): domain Eukaryota; kingdom Metazoa; phylum Chordata; class Actinopteri; order Siluriformes; family Siluridae; genus Silurus; species Silurus lanzhouensis. Next base: position 3,602,168 of record JBCEWE010000142.1, read on the forward strand.
AACACAGCTGGACTCAAATAAAGGTGTAGAACCATCTCAAGGATGATCAGAAGAACTGGATAGCACCTGATTTAAATATATGAGTGTCACAGCAAAGGGTCTGAATACTTAGAACCATGTGAAATGTAAGTTTTTCTTTATTAATAAATCTGCAAAAATGTCAACATTTCTGTGTTTGTCTGTCAATATGGGATGCTTTGTGTACATTAATGAGGAAAAGAAATGAACTTAAATTATTTTAGCAAATGGCTGCAATATAACAAAGAGTGAAAAATGTAAGGGGATCTGAATACTTTCCCAATGTATTTCTGTTATGGAGTGAGAAGCCACAGTGACACTGCACAAACTATAGTTTTTTTTTATACCCCTGGCATTGTTGTGTATGTTTTCAAGTTTAAAAATGCTAATAATAAAAAATGCTCAAAGTGTGAGGCCGAGACTAAACAAACTTTCGTTCCGCCACTTTATACGGTCCTAATAAACTGAGATTTAAACTATGTTTCGCACAAACCAAGGATGGCATCATGTGTACCGAACTGAAAACCCTGTACCAAAAAACAAGTTATTACTTTTGCAAAAGTTTCCAATGGAAATATTTATGGTGTAATATGTAATCAGTGTCCTTATTGCTTTTCCATTACCTTGTTGGCTGCTTTTAATTTTAAATAAATGTTAGATTGAGTATTGTATATGATGTTTCAATCATTTCTCACACTATAGATGGTTCTCATGCTATGAGAATGATAACAACTCCTAGGTTCTAGCCAAATGTTTTACTAATATAAAATTTTTTACACATATTGTAGTAATAACTGAAAGATTTTGCTTCTTTTCAGTCATGGCAGTCCAACAGCAGGTTACCACCGTGGTGTCGCATTCACAGTACAGTTCTGGCACCTGGACTACAGGCATCTGTGACTGCTGCTCTGACATGAGCACTTGTAAGTAATTTTTTAATCAAGCTAATCGCTATCAATAAACTTGATCGTGTGAAGAGCTACCTCGCCATAGTTCTATGCACATCATAAACTGGATGTGGTAGCTCAGTAGTGAAGGCATTGGCCTCTGGATCAGGTCACAAGTTTAAATTCCATCACGACCAAGCTACCACTGCTGGGCCCTTAAGCAAGGCCCTTAAACCTTAACTGTGTGTGTAAGTTGCTTTGGATTAGGGCATCTGCCAAATGTTATTACTGTTACTTAGAAACATGGATATAAATAAAGAATATCATTTTATTTTTGTAAAAAAAAAACAAAAAAAACCTAATAAGATAGTGTGCTGAAAGAGGTTAATTCCTGCTGTGGCTGTTTCCTCTTTTTTGTTTCAAATTTGCCAAAAATGTTCTCCTTTATAACTCTCATTGTACAGTCTAACTGAGCAAAACAGAATTGAAAGAATCTTCTTTTGCAAGAGAACCAACACTAAAATTAAGTGAAAAGGACAAAGAATATTGTGTCCAAAGATGGAAAAACTGAGAAACACAATCTCAGGATATGATTTTATGTAATAACCCTAACCCTGTTATCATAATTTGTTGCAACACTTTGTGATCTGAGTAAAAAGTCTGAGTAAAAATTACTACTTCGCCACTGTGTAACAGTAAATACATTCCAACTGTTGAACCTTCTAGCTATAGTATGCACAAATCTCCTACAGACAAACTATTATACAGCCAAGCGCAGTTTTTGAGGAGAGAATCAGTGATGCATGCATCCTTTGTACACAACCTCTCTTTAATGTGCACATCTCATATCATTCACATAAAACATCTGGTACAAGAACAATATCACTTACAATGTTGCTTTTAGAATTGTAGCTTAAGATTCATTTTCTATGTGGATGTGTATTGCAGGCTGTTGTGCCCTTTGGTGTTTCCCGTGTATGCAATGTCAGACTGCTTCTCAGTTTGGTTGGTGTTTCTGCCTGCCCCTTTTCGACACCTGCATGGGCGTCTCTTGCTGCCTTCGCAGAAAGATGAGAGAGCGCTACAGCATTCATGTAAGACATAAAAACGTACATGGCACAGCAGTCAGTAATTGTCTGGAAACAGACAATTTTTTGTCATTGTATTTGCTTATATTTTTTTGCAATACGGGATGCACCTGCTTGTGACCACAGTTAGTTTCACCTTAAAAAAAACAGAAACTTTCAGGGAACACCTAAAGGGTGTTTAAAGTTAAAAAGTAGGGCATTAATAATCATTGAATATTTGCATTCATATTAGTAATGGAGACACAGGGATATGTAAAGGATGTTAAATAGGGATGTGGAAAGAGGTTTTATATGGAGTCTGCTGCAATTTAAAGTATCATACAAAGCATCTATATATTATTACTTAGATTTGATCAGTTGCAGATAAAAGAATCCATAACTTTAGCGGTGCTGCCAAAAAACATTAGGTTATTGCCACCTTCTGCAGTAGTGCTATAACTAATGCTAATGTGCCAACTGAGCCTTTTAGCAGCTTATAATAGTGCTATACTGTATATTAATAACTAGATTTTCACTAGATTTTGGAGTGTTGGTGAGGATTAGTAAGAGTGAGCACTGATATTGGGTGAGAATAGTGAATGGTGTTCAGTGGGGTTTAAAGCTAAGGTTTCAGTGTGGACCATTCAAGTTCATAGAGCTCGCTTTGTGCACAGGGGCATGCCATGCTGGAAGTGGGACTGGTACGAACAAGAATATTTAAGTATTTTAGACTCAAACCTGTAATATCTGAATTTGGGGAAACAAAATATTTATATATTTTAAATAAACAAAATATAATATTTGAGGCAAGAATAATTGCTAAAAACTACTAAATAATTAATTTTACTCTCTCCCTCTCTCTATATATATATCTTTCTCTTAGGGCTCATGCTGTGGGGACTGTTGCACTCTATGGTTCTGCTACCCCTGTGCCTGGTGCCAAATGTCACGTGAAGTTAAGATTCGTGCTCGAGCTGTCTCTGGTGCCACTGTTGTCACTCAGCAGATTACTGGCTAGACAATCTCATCATGTATGAAAGTTTAAATTCAAAATCTGTTCATTCAGAATTTAATCGTCATTGCATATTTTTTCAACTTGATTTTGTTTTAAAAAATTTTTATCACAAAATCTCTATATATAAAAACATAAATATACATCGGAATAACTTTACCTTTACTGTGAAATTGATCAATATTGCTGACTTTTTTTATATCACTTTTGCTTTGCATGATCATTTTATACCATGTTTATAATTTGATAAAGCATATAGCCAGTGCATTTATTTTATTTTCTAATTATGAATGCTATTAATGCCATCTGTTTTTCTTCTGTTCATAATTATTATCTGCGAATTCTTTTCTGTAAAGTAGAAAGCAGCATGTGTGGTGTTTTATAAATAGAGCATGTCATAGACAGGAAATTGTGTGGGTGAGCAGTGTGCATGCAAAGGTTTCCTGATGTGCATTTTACATTTATATCACTTGATAGATGTCCTGTACTTGCAGTCTTCTTTACAAAACAAGTTTAGTGCAAGGCATGTAGAATATAATTATAATACAATACGATAATAATTGTAATAATTATAATACAAATTTCAATGGGAGTTATTAAAAGGTTTTAACAATTTTTTCATTGTTTTTTTTTTTTTATTCAGAGGAGACTTAGTGCTCAAGAAAGACCTGAGTGAAAAGTCAGTCAAGTTTACTCACTATCTCTATGTCCTGGTGGACTGCTGTTAGCTCTGTGTGCAATGGGTTGTAAAGCCATGATGCTAAACACTAATAAACAGGATCAAATGCAGTTGGTCCCCTGCATGCCATCAAACAAGATGCCAAGACATTGACTTTGCAAGACTTCTAAAGATTCAAAGCAGGACATGCAAAGCAGCAGATTCTTCAAAACATGTACAATGTGAAGTGGATCCTCTGCAGATCAAAACGTTTGTTCAAAACACCCCACAAAGAAGTCACCATTAAAATTTACAAACTGATAATAATTATTCAGATAAAACCTGAGACAGGAAACAGCTGTTCCTTTAACTCCATTAAATTTTTTCCAGAAGGACATTGTAATAAGTGGAATAAGAATCAGAGCTGATATCAAGTGATACAAGCAAGGAGACACCGCTATTATTAGAAGGCAGTAGTAGATCATTTACCACTTTTACAAGCACCAGGTAAAGGTCAGGGTCTTTAAATAATTGTTTATTAACTTCTAGTTAAAAAGATACTCACATTGCCATTGCTATTTTTTAAAACAAACAGGATCCCTTCTGGTAGTACTTGCTTAAGATGTATAGATTTGGGAATTAGTCATTATTATGTAGTACATAGTAATGGCACCACCATAATGATTGTGGACCATAATGTATTATAATATGACTAAACCCTACTGAGGTTAGAATGGATGTTCAAAATAAATGTCATTTTTTTACAGAAACAGCTGTGTTTGGAAGAAAAATCATGAAATTCTTGAAGATATTTAGAATACAGTGTAAAATATGTTTTTGAGGCCATTACTTTATAGAACTTGTTTGGTTTTAGTTAATTTTAGTTAAATTCATATCCATTTATTTTGTTCAGTGACTATAATAAAGTGACTGTAAACATTTCTCTTATTTTTTACTAAGCTGTTAGATGTTAAAGAGAGAAGTCACAAAAAACTACAAACTTGACATTCAACTTCTTTATGACTCTCAACTGGACTATGACTTATCAGTAATAACTTATGAACAATAAAAAAAAAGACTAGTCTAGTAAGTTGTACTGAGGGAATACATGTAGGATATGTATATGTAGAAAAGATTAGAATAAGCTTTTAGATTGACTCTGAAAATCACTACTGGTGAACTGATACTAAGTCAAATGAGAAAAGGTCATGCAGAATATATACAATATGTCCAAATATCCAAAATAAACATCTGGAAATAGAACAAGAAAATAATTTGTGGTGCTAACGTATTTGTAGTAACAAAAAGAAAACATACCATACCTCATAATCTAACTGCAAAAAGAAAAAAAAGACAAAAAAAAACCAAAAACTATCCAACGCTACTCTCTTTGCCAGAAGGGTGACAACTCACGTGACAACTTCAACCCACAGACAACAACAGCCACAGACAAATTTGACACAACAGCAGAGAAAGAAAGTATCATGATTGTTGATCTAAGACTAGCTGGTTTGATCAGCATAAAGATAAAACTGTCTTTTGGCCCTGATTAGCACATTGCTGTTAAAAAAACATGCTAGTGTTGTGGATTTCCTGGTGCATAATTCATGAGAATCTGAAAGTGAAATTACTTAAGGGCTATAATGCTGCTAATGTATTGAGGACTGTGTTTGATGACTGATGCTATTACACACTCACTGTAATTTATTTTGTTCAGAAATTAAGAAAGAGATATTCCAGTGACTGAAAACCAGGTCTATACTAAACCGTCTATACAAGGTGAATCTCTGTAAAGATAAAGTATGAGAAAAGGTTAATGTTTTATTTAATTTGGTTGCCATTTTCCTGCTTAAAAGTTATGAACTAGCTAAAACTTTCGTGCGTTTAGGTATGCTTTTAAAATTAGCAAAGCGGACCATGTTTTTCTTGTAAAGAATTTTTCCATCTATAACTTCCTCATTGCATTCATTAGTGTATTGTTTCCTCTGGTCTGAGGTAGCACCAGCCACAGACAGACTCAACACAATAACAAAAAATAACAAAAAAAAACATGGCTGCCCCAGCTTTTACACATACCTTCCTCTCTCAAATACTAGAGAAACTTGTATTTTATCAATTACAACAATTTTTTTATTAAAATTCAATTCTGGATACATTTGTATTTGGTTTCAGAATACGTCATTGCACTGAGTCTGCCCTATTAAAGATTCACAACAATATAAAGCTTGCAAGAGATAGCGGCTGCCCAGTTGTGTTGATTCTTTTAGACCTCACAGCAGCCTTTGACACCATACATCATAAGATTCTCATCTTCCGACTAAAAAACCTGTTTTTGGAATCAGTGCTTGATTGGTTCACATCTTACATGTCAAATAGAAGTTTATCTGTGAGATGGGGTGACATCTTGTCTTCGAGCATTCCTCAACTCTATGATGTACCTAAGGGATCAATACTTGGCCCAGTGTTGTTCTCCCTATATATGCTACCTCTGGGTAATATAATTAGAAAACATAATATCTAATTTCTCATCTATGCTGATGACATTCAATTATATGTTCTTTTTAAACCAAATTCACTCGGTGCACTCCAGTTTTTGTCCGGTTGTTTAACTGACATTAAACATTGGCTGGCTGGTAATTTTCTTAATGAGAAAGTCTTAATGAGATTTAGTGTGAATGTATATTTTAATATGCAGGTGCAGCCTAATTTCAACATTAGAGGTCTTGCAACAGAATTTAAAAAAGAGGTTCAAAACCTATGCGTCATATTTGACAGCAATTTGGATTTTGTGAATATTTCATATTTAAATTTTTTTTTTAAAGCACACTTTTCATATGCTGTGCAGTCTGTTTAATGATCTTTTCAAGAAATTAAATTAGTTGAAGGTTGTTGAAAGTCAGTGGCTGTTTTTGCATGTGTAGATTTGCAAAGAAGATATGTAAAGTTGTATATTTAAAGGCCTCCTGGATGAAAGGATTCGGGTCGCTGGCCCATCACTCAAAATATTCAACCTTCTGTTGACTTGGATTTTTTAATTTGTAAAGAACACTGAACTGCCAGAGAGAGACATATTGGATGGAGATTGTGTTTTGTGGAGTAGGGCTGGGCAAAAAAGATCTTTGTTTCAATGCATATAAATATTTAATAATTTAATAAATTAAAAAGTATTATTATTATTATTATTTATCATTCATTCAGGTTCCCTGGTGGTCTACCGCTGCGGCCCGGGTTCGATTCCCGGTCATTAGCCATTAGAGTTGCACAAGCTAGTGCACTCTTAGTGCCGGTCACAAGCCCGGATAAATGGGGAGGGTTGCGTTAGGAAGGGCATCCAGCATAAAAACATGTGCCAAATCAAACATGCGGATGATGAATACGGATGATCCGCTGTGGCGACCCCTAATGGGAGAAGCTAAAAGAAAGTTTATTTATCATCCTTTCCTATCAGTTAAAAATAATGCATTTTATGAGAATTGCAGGAATTTAATTAACAGCTAGATTTATTTATTATATTTTACTACCCAATGTTTTTCTTTAGCCCTCTCATGGCTTCACTAAAATTCTCACTGCATTGAAGTCATAATAGCTGCACCTTTAACTCTATGCCTTTGAAGGCATTCAGCACTATGGGTTTCTGGTACCTGCGCTAGAGTAATTGCTTTGTTCTGCTAAGAATTGCTGTGCCTATTGTGGGAACACGGAACACAAAGCCTTTTGTGGACATTTTACTTATTTATTTTTCAAAAGTGGGGAGTAACTGGAGAATTTGTTTAGAGATGCAAAATCAGTAATTACTGGTTGTAACTGACAATTATTTACCATCACGTCTTTTTAGCCATGGCTGTCCTACAACAGATCACCAGAACACAGACAACCCAAAGCTCTCATTCCTGGGGCACAGGCCTCTTTGACTTCTCATCTGACATGAAAACCTGTAAGTCTGCTCACATGTGGTTTTCCATCAAACTGGAACTCTGAACTAATTGCAAGGCTAAAGTTTGAGGTTGATTAAATTTTTTATTGTGTACAAAAATGCAAACCAGCAACCACAGCATTTTAACTATTAATGTAGTAATAGTAATAGTAAGTGGAACGCAGACTTGCAGCCTTGAAGTTGGAATATTTGATAAACACAATGTGTTTAATCTCAAAGAGAAAAAAAAACCTAAGTGGCACAATCATATGACTTGTTGAAACAAAAGCATGAATACCAAAGCAGTCTTTAGCAGAAGGGGAAGCCTTATAGACACATTGTGTTGTCATGAAGAAAAAATAAATGTTAATTACTGTGTGGATATATGTTTCAGGTTGCTATGATATTTGGTGCTTGCCGTGTATGCAGTCCCAGACTGTTTCTGATTTTGGCTGGTTTTTCTGGATGCCCCCCACTGGACTGCTTATTGACCGTCTCCTGCTGCCTTCGCAGCAAAATGAGAGAGCGCTATAACATTAATGTGATATTAACATGTGATATTACACTGTATGAAATGGGTGAAGCATCATAACTGATTATTTGTCTCGCGTTTAGGGCTCCATCTTTGAGGACGGCTTCACTGTGCTCTGCTGTTACCCCTGTGCCTGGTGGCAGATGTCACGTGAGATAAAAAAGCCGTGGGTAGACAGATTGTTTTGAAAATTGCCCTTTTTGCTTTTAGAAATTTCACATTGGCATGCTATGCTTATGATTTTAAAAGTGCATCTGTTTATTTCACATTTCTTGTTTTTCTTTGCACGTTGAACAAAACACTTTGTTTAATTTTATTATTTCATCAGACTTACAACTAAAAACAGTGCAACCTCGATCCCCGCAGGGGTTACATTCAATGAACCCTCGCGAGGAACAAAAAATCGTGCGGTTTTTACTTTCTCCTTTTGATGGTTCTTTTTTCAAGGGGACTTGTACATGTACTGTACTGTCAAATAAAAAAAAAATGTTATGTAATTTATTATTTGTTTTGAAATGTTACTCCAAACTATCGAGCCACTCGCGGCTTCTCGGATTTTCAGATGAGATTTTTCATGAGTTACTCTTAGTCCGGTTCCAAATTAAAAGTTGCGAAGTGAATGTCACAAGTATGAAGGTCGGGAGTATCAAAGTTCAACTGCCCTATTAAAACTTTATAAAAACTTTGCTTTTTTTTGTTGGGTTTAACTGATATTTCACCTAGCAAAAGATTGAAATTAAAATTAATACTTTAAACTGCTGTTATTGTTAAGATGGACCTCACACTGGTTCTCTAAACACATTCCCATGTTGTCTGTTCAGTGTCTATAGGATCATTTTGATGGGAGTATGTAAGGTACATGGAATGTCTTTGTCTGGGCTCACACATCTCTGGATACTATGTCTTCTTTACCAATCAGCAACCGTTTTAGCTCAGGTTTTTTCCAGTGTGTATATATACTTGTCTGTTATCTGCATTAAACTGAAGAAGAACATTTGTTTTATCCTGTGTGCTGTGTGATTCTTCCCTGATCAGAAAAGGCACCACGAGCATAGTAGATCTCATGGGAAACCTCTCCAAGAATTAAGTTTTGTTTAGGCATGATAAAAATCTAACAATGTTGTTGTCAGAAGTGAGATACTTTCCAGCAATATCCGAAGGGAAATGACGCATCAAGGTAAGTTTTAGGATACTTCCTTGCCAGTCAAAGGGGCTGCATGTGTGTTTGTGTCTTGGTTATGCATTAATTGTTCAATTAATGATAACAATTTCCTTAGGTGGGATGAATTTGTCGCAACAAAGTTTTCCTCATCTTAGACGTAAGATAAAAGATTAGAAGAAGTTTTTTACGGTCTGTCTAATATAGCCGATATTGTCTGAAGTATCCAAAAGAATCCACGAAAAAATAGATAAATAAATACATTAAAAAAAAAAAAACAGGGATAGAAAAATATTGGAGAGACTACAATTTGTTTTAACTTTAGAGTCTATTTTTTTTCTCCTAATTTAAAAAATTTGTAATCTAATTGGAGAGACTGGATTACTTTTTTTTTGTTTGAATTATACAAATTATACAAAGATGCTGTTTATGGACTACATTTCAGCATTTAACACCATAATTCCCTCCACACTCACCTCTCAGTTGAAGGTCCTGAGACAGTCTGCCGCTGTGCCAATCTCTGGTCTGTCTGTCAGGATCTCTAACTTCCTGACAGACAGACCACAAGCCGTATGGGTTGAAAAACACACCTCATCCACCCTCACCCTCAGCACTGGAGCTTCCAAGGGTTGTGTTTTAAGCCCCCGGCTGTACTCACTGTACACATACGACTGTGTGTCCACTTTCAACTCCACCACCATCAAGTTTGCTGACGATACTGTTGTGGTGGGCCTGATTTCCAACAACGACAAGACGGACTACCTACAGGAGGTTAAAAACCTGGAGAGATGGTGCCAGGAGAACAACCTTCTCCTGAATGTCAGCAGGACTAAGTGGAAAGAGTGTTCACATCACACAGGACCTGTCTTGGTCCTGTCGCACCAACACCCTGGTGAAGAAGGCCATTTAAGTACCATCTAAGACACTTAAGGGACTTTAAACTTTAAACTCTCAGGTGCTAAAGACTTTTTACACTTCCTGGTTCGGAAACAGCACCATGTAGGACAGGCAAACCCTCCAAAGGGTGGTGCGTTCAGCTGAACGTACCATCCACACCGAGCTCCCTAACCTGCAGGACATTTCATTTCATTTTATTTATTTGACAGGGACAATGCAACATACATAGTGTGAAAGCAAGCTTGTCACTGAAATGCTACATAAAAAGTTTATAGCAAATGCTAATTTTCAACTCCTGTCCCTGGTTGGGCTCTAAACACAATACAATTTACATACTAAACAACTTCAATTTTAAACAAATAACATGATATGGGCAATTCCTGTCCCTAGTCATACACAATAAAATTTACCCATAAAATTTACCCGTAAAGTTTACATACACACATATATCATATACAACTCTTACCTACTAGTTAAAAATTAGTGCACCTTTGGTTTGTCTTTAACCAATTTTTTAGCATGGAAGTAAACACATTAAAATCCAGTATAGTCTTAATGTCAGATGGTAAAGAGTTCCAGAGTTTGGAGCTCTTCACAGAGAAGGGAGTCTGACCAAAACTGGTCCTACAGTATGGGATTTTACAGTCATGATTTGTAAAACCCCTAGTGACTCGAATGCTGCTTTGTCTCTCAATAAATGAACTTAATGGCTCAGGTACTAAATGAATTTTGAGAGAGCAATTTTTGCTAAAACTCTCAAAATTCATTAAATTATATTTCTTAAAAATGGTACAGTGATGGTGTCGAATTGGTTTTTTGTCCATAATTTTTATTGCTCTGTTGTATACAGAACGTATGCATTTGGTTGCAGTAGGAGTGGCTTGAGCCCATGCTGTCATGCAGTACGATATATGAGAAAAAATCATAGCATGCATGTACAGCAGGGCTGCCTGGTGCGGTATAAAACTTCTAATTAATTGAAAACAATTTAGATTACTTTGTATTGTTTTTAAAATGTTATTTATGTGCTTATCAAATTTTAGTTGAGGATCTAAAACCAATCCTAGATATTTGAATTATGTAACTGGATTAATTTCTGTATTTTGTATATTAATATTAAATCTTCCTTTTAAATCGAGTTTTTTAATGGAAAAGCACATAGAAACTGTTTTTGTGAGATTTAAAACTAGTTGATTTTGGATGAGCCATTGTTGGATGTCAAACATACTAGTTGACAATACAGCTGCAGCCTGCTCAGGTGACTTGGCGGGTGCATAAATAACTGCATCATCCGCATAAAGCTGACATCTAACATCAGAGCAGTGCAGGGGCAAGTCATTTATAAAAAGACTAAACAGCATGGGGCCAAGTATAGAACCCTGCGGAATGCCCATTTTTATGTTTGAGAGTGTGGATATGTTTTGATTAACTTTAACACACTGTACTCTAGACTGGAGGTAAGATGTAAACCAAAGCACTGCCTCATTTGAAAAATTTTAATTTAACATTTTAGATAAAAGCAAACTATGATTGACCATATCAAATGCCTTTTTAAGGTCAATAAATACAGCCCCCACCACATTACCCTTGTCCAGGGACTTTTTTACTTTTTCAATTAAACAGCAGTTTGCTATTTCTGTTGAATAACCTGGTCTAAACCCAAACTGGTGAGGATGGAGTAGCTGTCTGGCTTCTAAATGGTCACTCAGTTGCACTACTACAACTTTTTCAATAATTTTAGATAAGACTGGTAAAATCGATATAGGGCGATAGTTACTCATTGAGTCTTGGCTACCACTTTTGAACACAGGAATAATTATACCTTGTTTCCATGCACTGGGAAATGTACTGTTTCTTATAGAAAGATTAACAAGGTGGGTCAATGGCTTGACAAGGACATCCTTATACTTTTTAAGAAAACAACTGTTCATCCTAAAAATGTCATCAGACTTAGAATTTGGAAGTTTATTAATTATTTCTGCAACTGTTATATCTGACACCTCTTTAATATAAAAGAAATCTGTTGAGGTTGCTCTCAATGGATAATTGAGAGGATTGACAAGCTGGAATTCTTTTGTTAGTTCTTCAACAGATTGTAAAAAATATGAATTAAATTCATCAGCCATAGTGGCACAATCAGTTATACTATTTCCATGAATGTTAAGTTCTGTAATCTTTTTATGTTTATTTAATTTATTAGTCAGATTATTTAAATGCCTCCAAAGTGAATTATTGTTGCCTTTAGCACTATCACTTAAATTAGTGTAATATGTCACTTTTGCTTTTCGCAGCTCAGATACAACCTTGTTCCTAAAACTTCTGTAAGTCAGGAGATCGGTATTAAGTTTAAATCTTAAAGATGTTTTCAGAGCTAAATCTCGTTTTTTCATAAGGTTACGTATTTCATTATTTATCCAGGGCACCGTGAAATCTTTTTGTTTAGGTTTTATTTGCTTTGTAAATTTTTCCATTAGATTTGTAATAGATGTGGTCATAAAATTACAACACTCCTCTACATCATCTAGTGTTATAATTAGTTCCCAGTTTATATTTTTAAGCTCTCCTTCAAATTGCATAATTCTACTTTTAGGAATAATAAACTGTATTTTTTCATGAACAGGTTTACCAAAGTACTGCAGGCGCTTCTTCGTCAGTTTCCTAACAGTCAAAGTCATATTGTGGTCCGAGAGTCCAGTAATCAAATTATAAATCTTCATTATTCGTTCAGGTCTATTTGTAAATGCTAAATCAATGAGGGTCTTGGTGTGCCTTGTTATTCTTGTGGGTCCTACAATTATTTGTCGATAGTTGTATTTTGTCATAAGTGCTTTAAGTTTATGTTTACAGTTTTTATCAGACCAGTTAATATTATAGTCACCATACCATTCTCTCTATAAAAGTCCAGTTGTTTAACTATAACATTTAATTCATCATAAAACTTAACATTATGAGAAGGTGGATTATAGAGGACAGAGATATTAAAATTCATAGTAGGTGAAAGGATTACATTTAGGGCTAAACATTCCAGGGGGTATTCAGTTCAATTAAGTGACATTTAAATTTGTCTTTGATGTATATTAATACTCCCCCCTTGCCTGTTATTCTATCCTTTCTGAAACACTGATACCCAGCAATGTCAATCATATTAGTTGGAATGTTACTATGAAGCCACAATTCTGTTAAACAGAGGTAATCCAAGTTTGAATCCAGAAGACCTGATCACGTTTAGGGATCAGGCTGCGTATGTTTAACTGCCTGCCTAATATTCCCTTAGGTTTGCACTTAACATCCCAAAGCACCCAGGCATGATTAACAGATTGAAGGAGTGGATAATTCTTAATTTTCCGTGCAGCACGACTTTCTGAGCCACCCAAGCGTGTTTGTAGTGTGTTGATTGTTTCCCCAGATTCACAAAGGTTTACACGCTCCGCTGTAACTAACGCCGCTGCTCTGTCACCCGGCCGAATGCGAAAACTCTCACCGAACCCAACACCCGTAGAATCCCCCGGTCCAGTCCTCGGATGGGTATCAGTCAGGCAGGGTGACTCACCGGTGTGTACACGGCCCGATATCCTCATACGGGGCTCGGATGCACTCCGCTTCCCTGCATGACGCTGCTCCAGCAGCTCCTGGCACTGAGTCAACATTTCCTCCAGCTCCGCTGCGTGAGGCACTGATGCAATCAGGGGCGGTATCACCTGCGCGTATTCACCTGGGTCAGGCGTTACCTCCACAGAGCTAGCCCGGCGATCAAGCATGGGGCCTGGGTTCAGATGCACATCTCCAGCCAAAAGTATCAGCACCATTATTACTTTGGATGCGTGCGCTCTATCTTGACGTAATATTGACCTGATAGCGCTGTTTCTGTCATTCTTGCACAGACTTTTAAATGCCCAGATAAATTGAAGAATGGCATGTCCATGTCCAAAATAATAAAGTTTAGTGTGTTCACCATCATTCGGACCAACCAAATTGCCCTTATTATGCACAGAAAAGTTGTAGATCCAAGCACTTAATAGCATTAAAAAAAACTGTAAAATACAAAGGGCATGAGTGGAGCCCAACGACCCACTCCTGCCTTCAGCAGCCATCTTCAGCACATGGTGCCGGACCAGAGCCAGGAAGATTGTGAAAGACCTCAGCCATCCCAACAATGGATTCTTTTCTTTGTTGCGTTCAGGGAAACACTTCCGTTCCCTGAAAGCGAAACATTTACCATTAAGCCTATATCTCAGCCACTTTCAGCTGTAGTGTCGCTGCGTGTTCTGCTAGACTAGATGCTTATGGTGTTGTGCATTATTTTGCCTAAACATAAAAGCAAAGACACTTAAAAACAGCTGATGAAAAGCGCATAGCACATTTCAATCTCATAGGCGACCTTTGAAATGCTGTTCAACTCCCTGCCAAAGTGGCCATAGTTAAGGTTAAAGGATGTTCCGCAAGTGATTTAGAGGAAATTAAGGGAAACACGTTAGCGAATAAAGTAGCTAAGGAAGCAGCAAAACAACCAGTAGATTTAGACACAATACATAAAAACCCTGAGATCTCGATGATGATACATATCTATAATATACCAGATATTGACCTAAAAATACTTCAGAGTCAGTCTACTGAGAAGGACATGAAGTATTGGGCTTCTAAACAATGTGAATTAGATTCTGCTGGTATCATTAGAGATTATTGCTATGCCTAAATTAGCTTTAATAGTGTTGGTGAAGCATTACCATGGGATGTCACACATTAGCACAGCTAAAGTCATACAGGCTATAAACTTATTATACTGTATTGCTGATGTAGCTAAAACAACCAAGCTAGTGTAGGATTCATGTTTGACTTGTGCCAAAACTAACATACATCGACCTATACAACATACTTTGCTTACTTTCCCTGAAGCCCCTTTCCAACAGCTACAGATAGATTTCACACATATGCCACCTATAGGAAATTTGAGATACCTGTTGGTTATAGTTGACAGATTCAGTAAGTGGCCAGAAGCATTTGCATTCTTGACAGAGAATGTTAAAACAGTTGTGAAAATATTAACACAAGAGATCAACTTTATGTTTGGTATTCCTAGAGTGACTGAAATGATAGCAGCACACCTTTTGCTTCTAAAGTAACAACTTTTGGCTAAAAGCTTAGCAATTGATTGCCATTTTAGTATTCCCTATCACCCACAGTCAGCTGAAGTGTGTGGAGCGAATAAACAGAACCATTAAGTAAAGCCTGCATTGACACAGGCCGAAATTGGACTGTTGTTCTCCCGGTAGTACTCACAGAAATGAGAATGACCCTATCTTAAACAAAAATAAATCTTTTGAAAGTTTAATGTTCAAGCCTTTCTCGACCACACTGGAGTTTCTTCCTTAGGTAACCTGGAAGTGATGGTAGACGACTATGTTTCTTCCCTGGTTGAAAATTTTAATTCTATCAGTGCTGATGTTTCACTAACTCATTAGTTATTCACTAATTCCTCTGCCCACAGAAGCCAACACACCCTTTTGTGCCTAATCAGCAGGTCATGATACGAAGTCTGAAGCCTACCAAGCTGAAGTGTCTGGGTCCAGTGACTGTGACTGTTTAATCTGTGTACTAATTGGTTTAATGGCCTAAGAAGCCTACCTTAGTGAGAACTCTGGGCTGAAACAGCCAAGAGCCCACGGAAAGATCTTTTCTTTATAGTAAAAAGGGGGCCACCCCCGGAGTGAAGATCTACTGTAGCTCACTTGACTGTTTTGTTTAGCTTACCCTGATACCTGCTCAATGGTCTAAATTCTTTAACTATATGTTTTAAGGGGAGTTAGATCATCTAGAGTGTAATGGAATGTTGATTCTAGACATTCAGTGGCCCAGTCGAGCTCTGCAGGGTTTGATGAAGATTTAATTAATGTTGACTTCGGAAGATTATTGATGAAACTTGCTGCTGTAGTTGATGTGCATTGTACATTGTGATGGGGCCAGAGCATATTACAAGCATCAGACATTGCCTTTGCTAATTTACACACCTCTGTAATGTTACTCTTTGTAACCCCTGATTGTCGAAGGCACATACCATAAGCTCCGGTGTGAAAACTATCGTAGAGAACCTGTGCATTCCTAAAAACCTATGCTGACCTGCTATGTCTGGCACCCTGGCTCCTGGTATACACCTGACCTGTGCTGCTCGTGCCCAGTGTTGGGCAATAACGCGTTACTAGTAACGCCTTACCGTAACGCTGTTACTTTTGACAGTAACTAATACTGTAACACATTACTTTTTAAATAAAGTAACTCCGTTAACATATGGTGCGTTGTCCGTTTAAATGAATTAATTTTGGCTTGTGTGTAGACTACAGCCTAACCTGTTTACGCATTGTAGGATTGGTGGATGAACCACTGTAAACACGAAGAAGGCGCACTGTGGCCATGTTTCCGTTTATTCAGGTCTGTGCGGCAGTAATGGCGAGTCAAGGAGAGAGCAAGAGAAGTTTCTCAAAGTGGAAATATGCTCAATATTTCACTTTAGTTGAG
Source organism: Silurus lanzhouensis (assembly GCA_039877035.1). Lineage (NCBI taxonomy): Eukaryota > Metazoa > Chordata > Actinopteri > Siluriformes > Siluridae > Silurus > Silurus lanzhouensis. The sequence goes on from JBCEWE010000142.1 coordinate 3,618,821, forward strand.
CATGAAGACAAAAACATTTTAGTCAAATGTAAGCTGTGTCTTTCTGGTTCGAAGCTCGTATCTACTGCGATAAACAGCAACTCCAATCTGTCGAAGCATCTCCAGAAACTCCATGCCTCGACGAAGCTAGAAGCTAACCTGGTGTTCTGTTGTACATTGTTGATAGTTTTCATACTTAAGCTGTGAAAGGAACATTTTTGAGAGCTCAACACAACAGCTTTTATGATGCAGAAGCCACTTTAGTTTTTGATTCTGAATATATTATTCAGCTTATTTTGTTATTTATTTCAGAAATCCTGAAATATCCTGATATATTCAGTTTGTGCTGGTCTGACTTAAATAAAAAAATAGTGTTTAAAAATTACTTTGTGTTTAAGTCAGTTTTGTGTTTGTAGACCATAACACATAAAAGGGCATTAATGGGAACATTAAAGAATGTTCTTTAAAAAAGTAACTAAAAAGTTACTTTAAACAGTAATGCATTACTTTTTGGTGTAAGTAATCAACAAAGTAACTAAAGGTCTAGCTAATTTCACGTGCCTCAGAATAGAGTCTCCTATAACCAGAGCTCTTTTAGGTGTTTCAGCAGGTGCTTCACTGAGGAGAGCAAACCTTTTGGGCACGTGAAGCAGAGAGGAATAGTGGTGAGTATGCTGCAGAGTCGTCACCCACTCGCCACGCTATGAGGGTTTGCATAGCAAACTTCTCTAGATGATCTATTTTAAGATGCATTTTAGCAACAGTGCCCTCTATGGTCACAACATACGATGGTCACAGAATCTGTTGTAACACAGTCAGCAGCGGGGTATATAGGGAGGTGAGATTCCCACATCACTGTCGTGATTGGTCTGTCAACTGACAGACGTGGTGTGACTGGTGCCTCCAGGATTGGTCACGCCTGAGGCGATTCCAATAGTGAGATACCAAATGGATGTTTGAAAGAGAACCATCATTGCAGTTCTACACCAATCTGGGCTTTATGGCAGAGTGGCTAGATGGAAGCCTGTCCTCAGTGCAAAACACATGAAAGCTTGTTTGGAGTTTGCAAAAGAAAAAAAGCATGTAAAAAACTCTCAGACTGTGAGAAAAAAAGATTCTCTGGTCTGATGAAACCAAGATTGAACTGTCCGGTCTCAATTCAAAACATGAATGTGTGGAGAAAACCAAACACCACTCACTACCTGCCCAGTACCATCCTAACAGTGGAGCATGCTGGTGGAAGCATCATGTTGTTGGGTGTTTTTTCAGCAGCAGTGACTTGGCAATTGGTTAGGGTTGAGGGAAAAGCTTAATGGAGCAAAGTTCCACTTTGTTCCACAGCGTTCAAGACCCCAGACTGGGCTGCAGTTTCACCTTACTACATGAAAACCCTAAGCACACAACCAAGACAACATAGGAGTGGATTAGGGACGACTCTGTGAATTTCCTAGAGTGGCCCAGCCAGAACCCTGACTTGAACCCTATTGAGCATCTCTGGAGAGACCTGAAAGTGTTTGTTTACCGAAGGTCTCCATACAACCTGACCCATCTTGAGAGGATTTGCATTGAAGAATGGCAGAAAATATGCCAATCCATGTGTGCACAGCTTGTGTCAATAGCCAAAAAGACTGTAAGACTTCAACTAAGTTCTGAGTAAAGAATGACTAATTACAAACAGCAATGATTATTCAAAACGCATCTGAATTTCTACAAGGCTCTTCGTTGGAAATGCAAATTAATAATTTCTCTTCAGTGCAGTTATGTGGGTGTAACCCCTTTCACCGGAACAGCTCAAAAAGAGTCTTCTATCTGTAGCCTCAATGATTAGGATCAGTCATACTTTTTGTTGCATATTATTATATATTTTTAGAACTGTTGCTTTAACCAGTGTTTTAACTTTTAAGGCCAAAGACCTGAAATCAGACAGGCTCTCTATTTACTGTGTATTATGGTGGAAATTTCTTACTTACTGTTGTTTCACTAGCACTCGTGGAAACAAACAGAAGCGTTGCACATTTTGCTCTTCTCATTTGTCTTTTTATTCAGCATGAACTTATACAAAAAACGACTTGGACACTGAGAAAGAAAAAGTAGCAGCACTTCAAATAAACCTATCAGAAATTTTTATGATACCGTAATACTACGTATAAGAGCACAATATTTAACACCCCCACTCGCTCTTAGCTCAATGTGTTATCAGAAAGAACAATACAAATAACACTTCGCTCTAATCTAAATAATGCAAATATACATTTTTGCACTCTTAAGTGCCAAACATGTCTAGATCAAACTTCTTCAGTTTTTGCCTAGTGGCTGGTTTTGTCATAAAATCAGCAATCATTTTCTCTGTGGGACAATACTCCAAGATTACCTTACCATCATTTACAGTTTTCCTTATAAAATGGTACTTGATATCAATGTGTTTGCACCTTTGCCTACAGATTGGGTTTTTGGCTAGTGCTATGGTACCTTGGTTGTCTTCATACACCTTTGTTTTTGTGTATTGGTGGGTACGTGTCCATACCCTTAAGTAGCTGCTCCAAGTAGATACATTTCTGTAGAGCTGATGGACATGTATTCTGCTTCACAAGTAAATAATGCCACTGTTGGTTGTTTTCTAGTTTTCCATAAAATCAAAGAACTTCCTTCAATTAGACTGACACAATATCCTAAGGTACTATGTCTGTCTTTTGTATCTGATGCCCAGTCAGCATCACTATACACTCTTAGACCTAGTCCTTCTGTGTCATTTCTCCTGAAGCACAACTCCTTTTCTGTTGTACATTTTAGGTATCTAAACACATGTTTTACTGTGTTCCAATGTTGAATTGTTGGTTCAGCAAAATGCTGAGATAATTTACTGACAACAAAACTTAAATCTGGACTTGTGCTAGTGGACAAGTAAATTAGACTTCCCACTGCTTCCCTGAATTTCTTTTGATCTTTCATATTTTCAGCATCATCTGAATAATCAAGCCTTGGTTCACATGGAGTTTCTCTAGATTTACAGTTTTGCATATCAAATTGATCTAGAACTTTTCTCGCATATCGCTCCTGTGACATTTTGACTTGACCCTCTGCTTGTTTGAAATCTATGCCCAGAAAATATTTCAACCTTCCAATGTCTTTCATTTTGAACCTTTCAGTAAGCATTACCTTTACATTTTCCAGAACATTTTTGTTGTTAGCTGCTATGATTAGATCATTGACCCATACTATCAGAATTACTTTCCCATCATGGTTTTCTTTTGTATACACACAGTTATCAGCTGGGTTTTGTGTAAAACCATTCTCTATCAAACACACACAGCATTCCAGTTTCGCCCAGACTGCTTAAGACCAAAGAGTGATTTCTCTAATTTGCATACTAGTTTTTCACCGGTTTCAGATTTTTGTTTATAGCCCTCTGGCTGTTCCATATAGATTTCATGATTAATTGGTGCATGCAAATAAGCTGTCTCAACGTCCATCTGATGCAAGATTAAATTTTCTTGTGCCGCATTCTGCATAACCACTCTCACACTTGTCATATCAGCTGTGGGTGTTTCATCGTAGTCAGTCCCTTGTTTCTGACTGTAACCTAAACGAATCTTGCTTTGTATTTCTCAGATCCATCAATCTCCTTTTTGAGTGTATAAATCCATCTGCCCCCAACTGTTTGTTTACCTGGTGGCAAATGAGTGAGTGTGAATGTCTTATTTTCCTCCAGTGAATGCATTTCTTTGTCCATAGCATTCTTCCATTGCCTTGCTTTGGTTGATGTTATGGCATCCTGGTAAGTTTGTGGTATATCGCACACAACTCTGTAACAACAGTCTATACATGTTTGAAGTTTGTCTTCTATATACTCAGTCTCAAAATCTTGTAGATGAGCTGGTCTCCTCCTACTTCTCGGTGGGTTCCTTCTGACTACATTCTTAGCATCTTTGCTAGGATGCGTGTGATCAGTATGTTCAGGCAATGTCTCAGAAACATCACTTGCCTGGTACTTGCCTTGGCCTGGTACATTTTCTACATTTTCATCAATATCTTTTTCACTGCTAATGATGTTAGGATCTATATCCTCAAATTCTGTAAATGTCTCAAATGTTTGTGTTTCTCTTTCTTTGGTTGTCTTAGTTGTGAACTTTACCAACCTATGCTTTTGGACCTTCTCTGTGTTTGGATAGTACACTAAATAAGCTGGACTGTTTATCATAGCCGATGAACACACCTTGTTTAGACCTAGATATCAATTTGCCTTTCTCTTGTAAGCAAAACATATCGATCCAAATTTCTGCATTTTGGAAACACCTGGCTTTATGCCTGTGAATAACTCATATGGGGTTTTCTTTGTATGTCTACTGAAGCACCTGTTTCTCACATAAGCTGATGTTTGCATAGCGTAGTTCCATAAATCATCTGGTAATTCACTTTTAATCAGTAAGCACCTGGTCATGTCCAACCTCTTTCTGCTGTGCCATTCTGATGAGGTGAGTAGGGTGCAGACATTTCATGTCTAATTTTATTCTTTGTTAATAATGCCTGAAAATCTCGACTCATACATTCAGTGCCGTTATCTGAACGGATGCACTTGATTTCTCCATAAGGTGCTATGTCAGCTAGGAATTTTTCTGTGGCTTGAATTGTGTCTCCATTTCACTTCAGAAAATACACTTACACAGTACCGGAATAGTCATCTGAAAACGACTGTGCATATCTGTGTCCTTCTTTGCTAAGTCAGTATGAATTAGTTCTAAAGGTTTCTTTGCCTTTCTGTCTGGCTCCCTGTTTCTTGTCTGAGTGAATTTTTCCTTTGTACATACTTCACATAATCGATTTTTTCTGACTGTGTTCTGTTTTATCTCAATGCCTCTAACTACACCTTGTAACTTTTGGATATCATCATAGTTACAATGACCCAAAATTTCAGCCAAGTTTGTAAATCATGACACACATTGCACTGGTTAATACTCTCTTCGACAGTTGGCAAATAATAAAAAATTTCCACTTTCATGAATGTCAAACCTGCTGTTGTCTTTGGTAACCATATGACTGTTCCCTCCACCATTTGTTGCCCTTGCAACTGAGAAAATATCATGTGGGTATGTAGGCATGTATAGAGCATCCTGTAGCTGAACTCTGTGATGCTGTCCAGTATCATCTAGGAAGAAAATCACAGCTGTTTCTCTTTGTTAAACCATTCCGCTGCATTTTGTCCCGTCTGCTAATTCCACTGAATGAGTTTCAGAATGAAAAGTTCTGTCAAAGTCTTTGAATTTCTTGATGTCATTCACAATATGAGATTTTGCACCAGCGTCTACCATGATGCCTTTGATCTTTACGTTGTCTGACGGTCCTCCAGATTCGGAGTGCTCAGCTTTGAAGAGATGGTCCTTTCCATCTACAACCTTTCTGGCGTCATCTTGGCCTACCTTTTTCTTACATAGAAATTCTGCATGTGTATTATTTTTGCAATGATTGAACCACACCCTCTTGAAACATTTTCTGGCTATATGTCCCTTTACCCCACATTTGTAACAGGTCACATTGGTATCCTCATATTTTCTGTCTTTAGTGCGTGACTTTAAAGGGCCTCGTGCTTGTCTCGTGTTTGCTTTCATCACATTATCTGTGGATTCTGTTTTTATTTTCTCAGCTTCCTCATAAATTCTCAATCTTCTTTTAAAGTCTATGAATGTAACGTTGTCTTCATTTTGCTTTATGTGGACGACTAGCGGCTTGAAATAATCTGGTAGTCCACGGAGAATCATGACAATAGTCAATCCAGCACTCATGGTCATGTGTAGCTGGGTTAACGGTGTGTACATATTTATTATCCGTGGCTTGCTTTTCCGCGAATGATGCTCTTTTAGTATTTTAAATGCTTTTCTACCATCATCAGCTGCTTCATGTCTTATAAGCGATAGGCTTTTATCATCAATAAATCATATTAATTCAGCATAGCAATCAGCATTCTTCTGCCTGTCTTCGATTAGCTGTTCTGCATTAGCATGAACAGGTTCTTGTAAAATAGTTTCTTTTAGCTTTAGAGTATGCAAATAGCCAAGAAATCTTGTTTCCCAAAGGTCATATTTCTCTTTAGATCCATCAAACAGAAACTGCGGTACCAGAAACCCTGCCGCTCTACTTGCCGTTTTGTAGAATCGCTGACTTTGTTCCTAATGCGTCTCTTGGTAAGCTAGTTCATTAGCCTTATCAATAACGCGTAATACGTCGCGAATAACTTACTCGAGAGGAAAAATACGCTCACTTGTTTCCTTTCCTGGGCCCATAACCTGTTGAGATTCAGTGTGCAGTTCACTAGCACTCGTGGAAACAAACAGAAGCGTTGCACATTTTGCTCTTCTCATTTGTCTTTTTATTCAGCATGAACTTAAAAAAACCCAACTTGGACACGGAGAAAGATCATTGTGAAAACAGTCCTATTGTGTTGCAAAACATGAGTGGAAAAAAAATCTAACTTAATATTGGGAAACAGTTAAATGGTGGTTGTTAAGTGTTCTCAATTGTTGCATGGATTCATAATTTCAAAAATGCTCCTGTGATTGAATAAATAAAGGCCCACACCTACACTACAAAATCTACAGAAAATGTATTCTAACAGTTAAGGGGGTCTAAATATGGAATAGGATGTTCAACAATCACATATGGGTGTGATTGATCAGGTGGTCCTATACTTTTGGTTTCTTTTTGTTTAGCTAACTCTTAAAATTGTCTGATTAAGAGTAAGTTGTTTCCTCTACATTTCACACACGAAGCAGATTTTTTTCCATTTCACAAAACAAAAAGGGACATACTTTTTCCCCCACGTTTTGAACCCTGCGGCTTAAACAACGAAGCAGCTTATTTATGAATTTTTCCTGGGTTTTTCCCGGTTTCACAAACTTCAAGCCAAAAAACTGAACCCCATAACATTAGACCAATGAAATTTCCGAACAGAAATGAAAAAACGCACCTCATCTGTGTTCTGAGCTGCACGGCATCGGGAGATGATGGGAATCAGGTGAAGGTGGTTAGTATGTGAGTGCTGGGGGAAGGAGATTTATTTTTGTTTCAATTCTACAAATAAAACCCCATAATGACAAGGTGAAAGAGGTTTGTTGAAAAATCTCTGCAAATGTATTTAAAATTTAAAAAACCAAAAACTAACATTTTACACATGCTGTTTCTCCATCATTGAACATTTGAAACGTTTTGGCAAGGAGGAGTTGATGTTAAATATAAATTAAATCATATGTTGAGCTAATTTACTGCTCAGGAGCACCTGGTTCTAAATGACTGTATAAGACTGTAGCAAGGACATTACTCATAATCACACACTCCAGTGCTCATGATATTTCTCACTCTCCAGTGTTTGTATTGTTTTTTTATGATTTATAATCACATTATTTGTGTCACCTAAAGTTTCTCTAAAGGTGTCTTCTTTATACCATCTAAGGGAGGCTGCTCATCAGTGATAAATACACATAGCTTTTGTAATTGAATTTTTGTTCAAATCAAATCAAATCAAGTTTTATTTATAGAGCGCCTTACAGAAACCAAAAGGAGTACAAGGCAATTTTTCTATAATTCTTACACTCTGTAAAGCTGCTATGAGACAATGTCCATTGTGAAAAGCGCTATAGAAATAAACTTGAAAGTCGAAAGTTTTTGTTCAATAAATGCAGGAAATGTCCCTGGTTTAACGTTTTATATTTTTCTTTCTACTTTTCTTTTTATCTCTTAGGATCTGTGTAACTATTGCGTCAGCAACAGTTCCAGTGTCAGTCATCTCATGTATATTCATCCTTGTATATGCAGTGCTTATTTGCAGTGTGCAGTAACCATGGAATGGCTGATGGTTTTACTAACCCTTGCCCAAAATACATGAACAAACAAGACAATTTAATGCCATAATAAGCTTCAACATTTGTACTTTTGTAATTGATTAAGATTTTGACATAGTGATAATACACTGAGCATTTTTTGCTAATCATGTACAGTTCACCCAAGCAAGAGAGATCTAAGTAAGGTTTGAGGCATGCCAGACCCCACACATAATTTAATTGAGGTCATGGCATCTAAAAAGCATTGCAAAAGGGCATTGTTTTTTCGGGTCGTTCTTGATGTTTCTCTTGCACCATCTGTTGGTAATGCACTCACATTAAATGATCTGTTTTATTTCAATAGCAACTTCTAAACACTAGGTGGGAGAGTTGCACAGGTCAAAATAAGAAACCTCTTTAAAACTAATTAGAAATAATTATAATCAGATTATTGCCTTGAAATTCTTAAATTTAGGTGAAAACAAATGCAGTTAATAGCAAATCAAATGCCCATATCTGGTAAAGACGTGTGGCAAACATTTTTCTCGAACTGCACATTAGTATGAGACTGAATAACTAAATATTAGCTCAATATACAGGCTTGCATAGATGAAAAAAGTAGTATCATATGTACCATATGAATTTTTCTAATTAATTACAGATATTAAAAAGGCATAACCCTAAATCACAACATAAAGGTCATAACAAAAATTCAGTGCTCATCAAAAAAAAAGCTATTATTTTAAGCATTATTAAGCGTTTTTTTTTGTTGTTGTTTTGCTCTATTTATGTGATTTCCATTTCCTGTGCTCTTAGACCTCTTTGCCGACCTCTTCTGGAATATATGCGTTCGATCTAAAAGCTGTTCTTATCAAATCTTGTCTTCTAGTTTACTTGTCCTCTTAGACTATTCATCACTTTTCATTCAATTTGAACATTGTGGCAGATCACTGTCTGACGTGTTAGATCACCATCACCACCGTGTACAAAGTGTGCCAGGGTGCACTGTTGCTGTTCTGGTGGTTCGTGGTGGCCCAACATTTTACTAATGAAATTGTGTAAAGCCACGAAGCCCCATAACTGACTGTTCTCCGGTGCCTTTTGGGTGGATCCGTTCACCTACACACAGAGCAGTAATGGTTTTAACAATCCGATTCTCTCAGTCAAAAACATTTGATAAATGAATGAATTAATTAAATACAATTAATTAATTAATTCAGTCATTCATTCGTTCTTTCATCCACTGCATTGTCTGATGAGGTGATCTCGGGAATACTGGGCTCAAAGTACAGCAGGGACACTAAATCTCTCAAACAAATAGACAAACAACGACAAAGCATCGAATGTACTTCATCTAGACCTATAAAGATATAACATAATCGGAATAAAATAATTAGGCTGATATTTCAAGTCAAGTCAAGTTTCAACCATATATAGCTGACGCAGTACACAGTGAGATGAAACAACGTTCCTCCAGAACCCTGATGCTACATACAACAACATAAAACAACAATCACAGAAACAAAAAAACACAGTGTTAATAACTAGTACGTGTCCTAGCCACATAAAGTGCATGTGTGCAACCTGGTGCACACAATGCAAAGACAATACAAGACAGTGCAAAGACAATACAGGACAGTGCAAAGACAATACAAGACAGTGCAAGACAATACAAGACAATACAAGACAGTGCAAGACAATGCAGGACAGTGCAAGAAAGTACAGGACAGTGAAAAGACAACACAAGACAGTGCAAGACAATACAAGACAGTGCAAGACAATAGAGGACAGTGCAAGACAATACAAGACAGTGCAAAGACAATACAGGACAGTGCAAGACAACACAGGACAGTGCAAGACAACACAGGACAGTGCAAAGACAATACAGGACAGTGCAAAGACAATACAGGACAGTGCAAGACAATACAGGACAATGCAAAGACAATGCAAGACAGTGAAAGACAATAAAAGACAGTGAAAGACAATACAGGACAGTGCAAAGACAATACAAGACAGTGCAAGACAATACAGGACATTGCAAGACAATACAAGACAGTGCAAGACAATACAGGACTGTGCAAGACAATACAAGACAGTGCAAAGACAATACAGGACAGTGCAAAGACAATACAAGACAGTGCAAGACAATACAGGACATTGCAAGACAATACAGGACAGTGCAAGACAATACAGGACAGTGCAAAGACAATACAGGACAGTGCAAGAGAACACAGGACAATGCAAAGACAATACAAGACAGTGAAAGACAATACAGAACAGTGCAAGACAATACAAGACAGTGCAAAGACAATACAGGACATTGCAAGACAACACAGGACTGTGCAAGACAATACATGACAGTGCAAAGACAATACAGGACAGTGCAAGAGAACACAGGACAATGCAAAGACAATACAAGACAGTGAAAGACAATACAGGACAGTGCAAAGACAATACACAAAACACGAAATAGCTCCGCCAGTAAACTTGTGAACAGTAGCAAAAATGTAAACAAAATATTGTGCAAAAGAGCAACTTAGCAGCAATCGAGGAAGATGTGCAAAAATTACATGTAAATAGTTTATGGTTATGAAGTGATGTAATATGAGTGGTACTGAATCATGAGTGTGCGAAGTGAGTACGAGTGTGTGTTGAGTCCGGGTTGTACAGATCAGTCACACAGTTGTGTGTGTGTGTGAGCTCAGTTCAGTTCAGTTTCTGACGAAGGACCACATCCATATCGCTAATCATCATTTCGTTAAAAGGACAGGTGTTAATAAGATTACTTTCACTTTCGAGCTGTTTAATAAAGTTGAAGTTCAGTCTCTCTCTTTCTTTTTCTCTTTTTCTCTCTCTCTCTCTCTCTCTCTCTCTCTCTCTCTCTCTCTCTCTCTCTCTCCCTGGTCAGAGAAACAGGAAGAACGGTTTACATTTTCTCTCTTGACAGTAGAAGAGACTTGTCTAGATTAGCTCTTTGCTGACTCTGGTCTGTGCTCCTCTTGTGGATTGCTGATGGAGCTTTTTGAAGATTCGCTACAGTATCTCATATCCAACGGTATACCGGGTAGGTTTAAGGTTTTATTACCGTATTACATATTGTTCAACATTTAATGTTGTCACTGCAGTCAAGTTCGCTGCTCTTCTGCAATCCTAATACGTCTTAAGACTTTTCTGTGTGATATTGTGAGCGGTTTGCGGTTCTTCATTAATGGCACATATGATTGGAATCATTTTTTTAATATTTGCAGATTTTTAAAATTTCTTTCTTGCCAGCACTGCAATAGCAAACATGCAGTCAATGAATAGTTTTAGGTGATTATAGTTCAAATTACACTCTACAGTTCTAAATCTTGTTCTGACTGGGTTGGTAGTGGATGAAAATGAAGCTGTGGATCCAGATTTCTCCCAAGATGTGTTTGGGGATGAAACCGACTGGATTCCCAACATCACAGAGGAGGTAGCAAGTCTTCCATACACCCCGGTAAGTATTGTGTTCAATTGTACAAAACACGTTTTAACACGTCCTTTAGCCTGATTGACTGGTCAAATCAGGAAGGGTTGAACCCAAACCTCAAAACCACCAGTTACATAGCACAAAAATTAGCTTTAAAATGTTCTGCCTTAGGAATACAATACTTTATGTCTCTTAAAATACACCCAATACACACTATATGGCAAAAAAAGGTTTCTGACAACTGACCATCAGACTATTATTTGATTCTATCCAAATAGTGTTGAAAGAAAATTGGAAGCACATTGATGTATAGGATGTCATTATATGCTGCAGCATAGAATTTTTTATTTGATTTGATATGAGGCCCAAATGCGCTCCAGTATGTTCCTTGTGTACAAAGTAGTGTTCATGAACATGAGGTTTGTTCTGGTCTAAATGAAAGAAATGAAGTGGCCTCCACAGAGCTCTGAACTCAATCCCAGTGACACCTTTAGAGTAAATGGGTTGCCGACTGCACCCTAGAAGGATCACAAAATCTTTACATGGGGTGGCACGTCAAAGAATGTAAAGCAGCTCAGTCTTGTTGGGATTTAGTTTCAGCTGATGAGTTGCCATCCCTGACAAGATGTTGGCTAGACATAATGGAATCCTTGCAGAAACATGAGTGTCTTCGGAAGGACAGTAAAGAATAGGTTAAGTGCCATCAGCATAGCAGTGGGATATAAACTCATATGATGTTTGACCTCTCTGAGAGAGTGGATATATAAAATTGCATTTGTGCTAAAAGTATGAAGGACACTTATCTGTGGTTCAAGAACCAAGAAATCTTTAGCTTGGGGTATTTCTGGAATGAAATGTTGATCTTTGTAAACATTTACTTCTCAGTATTATTATTATTATTATTATTATTATCAGCAATTCTTAGAGTGACTGACCTTTTTTCCTCTTGAGCTGGCATAAACAAGTTTTATAATGAAAAATCTCTGACTGTTTGATATTCATGTTGTTGTTCCAGACTTGTAATAGCCCAGAGGACATGTTGGACAGAAGATTGCAGCTACTCAAAGAGATTTTAATCAGTGAAGAGACCTACCTGAATGAGTTGGAAACTCTGCTCATGGTAACAAACACACACTAACACATACAAACTTGAAAACTTTTCATTCATTCATTCATTTATTCGTTCATTCATTTATTTATTTACATGTAAAAAAAAAAAAATAAAATAAAATAAGAGTGCAATGATTTGCAAATCTTATAAGCCCATATGTTATTCACAGTAGAACATAGAAAACATATCAAATGTTTAAATTGAGGAAATGTAGAATTTTTATGGAAAAAATAAGGTGGTTTTTAAGTTGATGACTTCAGCATGTCTCAAAAAAGATGGAACAGGCCCATGTTTACCACCAACTTGATGGTGCCTTTCTAGATATGAAAGCTGCCCATTCCATAGGCAATAAAGCACCCGAATGCCATCAGAGATGCAGCCTTTTGAACTAAGTGCTAATAAGCCAAATGGTTCTTCTTTATTATTTTAAAATTCTGAATGTGTTTTTTAGGACATGCTGTGATTTCTATTACAGAATCATAATTGTTTTAATGCAGTCCCACCTGAGGGCTCAAATATTGCATGCATCCAATACTGATTTTCCTTATACCTTGAGAACAGAGATTTCTCCAGATTCTTGAAATGATGACAATATTATTCATTGTAAATAATGAGATAATAAAAGTCTTCACAATTTCATCTTAAGGAGCTTTATTTACAAATTGCTTCACAATTTGTAGATGCATTTTTTTTTCACTCGCAGATTTGTGAAGCTCTGCCCATCTTTACTTCTGAGAGACTCTGCTTCTCTAAGATACACTTTGTATGCCAAATCATATTACTGACATTTTGCCAATTACCCTAATTAGTTGCAAAATGCCCCTCTATCTGTTTTTTTTTTAGAAACATTTACTTTTCCAGCCTTTTTTGCCCCATCCCAACGTTTGAGGCCATCAAATTCAGAATTACCTTTTTTTTTTTTAAATAGTTAATTTCCACAGTTTAAACACTGTGATTATAATATGGATTTATAAGATCATCATTGCATTGTGTAATTATTTACATTTTACACAGCATCCCAACATTTTAGGAATTGGGCTTGTAAATAATTGTGTGAATGTATCTATTATCTATCATGAATTTTTGCCTCATGCACAGGAATGAATATCCACCATAACTATGTCTCTGGTTAAAATAGTTATATATGGCAGTCCCTTCCAAAAGTATTGAAATAGCAAGGTTTAATTTTCTGATATTAACATCTAGATTTGTTAACAAATAGTATAATGGTGAAGGTATTACAAGCCACTGGCTGAAGAAGACTTAGAGAGCAGAAACATAGAGGCTTCACCACTAAGTGCAAACCACTAATCAGCAGTAAAAATCAGTAGGCCAGATTAGAATGAGCAAAGAATTACAGAGATGTGCAACAAAATTTCTGAAACCAAAAATAGCCCCTACCAAAGGAAAGGAAAGGCAAAAGTATAGAGAAAGAAATTATCTGCTCATCATCCAAAACCAACAAACTAAACAGTCAAGCACGCTGGATGAATGTCATGACTTGTGTTTTTATGAGTGCTTCTGAAACAGGCTCAACAATCTTTATCGGTGATTACAACAGAATGAATTCAGGAAGTGTACAGAAACATTATATCTGCCAATTTACATAGAAATACATTGACTCTAACTGGGAGAAACTATATCACGCAGAAAATGACCCAGTGCGCACTGCCAACACAATGAAACCTTCATCTCTTTATATAAAAGTCAAATGCCTTCAGTGTGTAGCAAACACAAACTATACTCTTTTTAATAGCAGAAGGGAACGATTTTAAAAAATTTGTGAAAGCAATCATTTTATTTTAGTATTCTGCTAGCCAATGCTTAGCTCATGCTTATAACTTCACCACAATAGTATTTTTGATAAATGGAAAAAAATTCTTCCCCTTTCAGTTTTATCTGTGGTTCTTCTTTTTCTATTCACACGCATTTATACTGAGCATAATTGGTTTTAAAGCAATAATACTGGTCTTGATAAAGCAAACAAACTAACTTTAGCAGGTCACTGGTTATGTTTCGGTTTGCCTGTCTAGCATGAGAGAAGACTTGAGAGAGGTCTAGCAGGAAACTTGCTTTAACCCTTTAATCAAAATGAACACTACTTTCTTCTACTATTAACCAGACTGACATTTGGGTTTAAACTTCCGATGCTCCACCCACAAGCCAGTTGATGTAAATTTAATGGGCACATTATGAGGTAAAATTTGTCTTCTATTGGCCATTTAATCTAGTTAAATTATTATATAGCCAAGCTTTGTAAGCAGGCAATTACTGACTGTCAGACCCCCATTACCAGCATATTGTCACTGGAGTTAAGAGACTGCTCTTGCAGTGCTCTGCTCTGTAGTCAATGCCGTTTTAAAAAACCACATTGTTTCCAAGTTGTTGCACTTGTGCCTGTTTTTGTGGTATCACAGATTCGTAATTTCCTCTTTCATCTTCTCGTTGTTAGTAAATCAGGCTTATCCTCTGAAAAGCAGGTAGTTCACTGACTGATGACGACAACAACAACAGAATATCTGGCCTGTTAGCTTCCTTTTTACTTTCATTCACATTACCATATGTATTGAATAGCATGGTTACTATTTTGCAATCAGTGCCTTACCATAATAGTGAAACCCGTATTGCAGTTATATTTCAGGCTTTCCTTAAACTTTTCTCTCTTTTTCTTTTCTTGTTCAAGCCTCTGAAGGCTCTCAGGGCCTCAGCTGGTACATCCCAGCCTGTATTGTCCATTGAGCAGGTCCAAACAGTGTTCTACCAGCTTCCAGAGCTCTTAGATATCCACACTGAGTTTCACAGAAACCTCAAAGCAAAACTACAGTTTTATTTAGATCTGGAGCCTGGACTTCCTCTGCAGCTGAGCCATGAGAACCTTGACATGACTGTGGGAGACCTCTTCATCAAATTTGTGAGTTTTTATATATGTTTTTATACTTTAAGGTCATTCATTCTTTTTTTTTAAGAATTTTATTTTTTATTTAAAATTTTATTTTACATATTATGTGCTTACAGGTAATTTTAAGGGTATAAAATGGAGATCCACAGTTGCATACATAAATACTTTGACATGCACAATTTTTTATTTTAGTTGTCTACTACAGTGTATTGAGTTGATATTAAATAATGAATATGAGCTCAATTTGAAGGCTTACATCTTGTTTCCAACTTCTTCTTGGAGCATTTTGCCTTTGGTTTTGCATCAGCAAGTGAAATTTATTCTCAGTTCCACATTCCACTTTTTCAAAATGAATTACTTTCAAAGTATGCTCCAGGCCTATCAGCACTGTAAAGCACCATCCAATGAGTTTTGAGGAATTAGGCATCTGGGGAAACTTTATACCCCGATACACTTCAAAATCTATCCTGTTGCTTTTGTCAGCAGTCACATCATCAATAAATACAAAGGGCACCAATTCCATTGGCAGTCACAAATGCCCACATCACAAGATGATGGGGTATGCTTTTCTCATACTTTCTCATTTTGGTGCATGCTGATCCTGGTTTCACCTGTCCATAAAATATTGTTCCATAACTGCATGTTTTCCATATAATGTTTTTGCAAACTGTAGTATGGTTTTCAGCATTGTCAACTTGTAGAAAACACTTGCTGAAGTCTTTTCTTGATTGTTGTCTTTGACACATATATGTCTGCTTCTACTTTTGGGCTGGACAACTGTGAAAGGTTTTCCTTCACAAGGAATAGAATTCTTGTGTATTTTATGACATTTCCTGTGCCATTTGTTGTTCCTAAGCTCATTGATGCATTATTTTCAATTAATAATGTTCCAAATCTAGAGTGCCAATTTTTCTATCGCTCTGATTGGTTTGTTTTGACTTTTTAGCTCAATGATTGCTTGCTTCACTGGCAGTAACTTGTCTGTGAACTTCTTGGGGTTGAATGTAACTGAACTGATTTACTTCATTTGTATATAAATGCCCTTGTATTTAAGTTGAAGGTCTACATTGTGTGGTCATCTTAATTCTTCAATTTCAACTCCAATATATTGTGGTATGCCATTAAATTATCAATAACTGTCAATATCTTAATATTCATGGACCTGACTGCATACAACTTATAATGTGAAATGTGTTTGATTTTTTTTTTAAGGAATATTATTAGAGTTTGTTTTTTTGTCATGTGATGTGTAGGTGAGCCAGTTAGGAGTGTATAGAGGATTCATTGATAATTATGAAAATGCAGTGGACATAGTGAAAAAATGCACCCAGTCGGACCCACGATTCCGAACTCTTGCCCAGGTGTGTATGCAGTTCATCACTGTGTGTGTGTGTGTGTGTGTGTGTGTGTGTGTGTGTGTGTGTGTGTGTGTGCATCAATCTGATTGCATTAGATTTATGCTTTTTTAAGAAAACAAAAAAATCATAAATTCATATTCCTGTTCACATTCTTTGTTATTTAGAGCATGAAATTCACCAAAGGATCAGACAATTCCAGAGCTATGTATACCTTTGAAGGTAACACAATATTGACAGTTATTTTTCAGTTGTACTGTACATTAATTTAAGAGTGTCTGTCTGTTTTAATCATGTCACACTTACATCACAGCTCTCCTGTACAAGCCCCTAGACAGAGTGACTAAGACTACTCTTGTTCTGCATGTAAGAAAGTTTTATGTCACTTATTCAAGCATTTATATATATATATATATATATATATATATATATATATATATATATATATATATATATATATATATATATATATGATTAAATGCTTAAAAGTATGGTTCAAATTCTTATGTTCACTGCTCATTAGTTTATGTCTTTTTTTATTTATACAGGATCTGCTCAAACACACTCCAGCTGATCACCAAGACAGTGCAGTGCTACAGGAAGCTTTACGTGTCTCAAGTAGCTTCCTGTCTGGTGTTAATGAAGGTTCACAGTGCAAGACTTCTGTCACTCTTAGCAGAGGAGAGGTATACATGAACACATGCACATTCATGGACATTTGTGCATACACACATGCACATGTACATTTTACACTAACTATTTCAGTCCCATTGTATAACATCTCAAAAACTGCATATTGTATTCAAGAAATATAACACATAACACATCCTATCTCTATTCTCGAAAACTGTTAAGCTAGTCATTTGAATCTAATTTCACATAAAACAATTATGATGCTTAGAAAGTAGCACGAACTTTAATATCCTTCATAATGTACAAGCAGCATGGTGTGATCACACATATAAACAAAAATAGCACTTAAGAAACTTAAGAAAACTTGAGCAAAGCATGAACATTTTCTCTGCTCTTAGAGACACAGTGCCATAGCAGCTCAAAATAATTTATAAACATTATGCCATATATATGTGTGTGTTCCTCACAGAGACGACAACTTGTGCGTGATGGATTTGTAGTGGAAGTCTGTGATGGGGGACGGAGCCTCAGGCACCTTTTTCTTTACACAGATCTACTGCTTTGTGTTAAGCTGAAGTGTGGGGCTATGGGGTGAGGGACACCAGAAAATCAGATTGCCAATTTCAAAATACTAGTTGCTTTCTCTACTTTTAGCAAATGGTTTTTACTGGCCCTGTATGTGTGTTCCAGGAGGCAGCCTTACTACAGGTTTTGTTGGTATATGCCAATAGCAGGACTCAAGATGAATTGGGCAGCAGAGACAGAAGCATCAGCTGACCTTCAGCTTAAAATCAGCAATATGAGAGTGAAGGTGTTCCACTTGAGGCAAACATTCCAACAGTTAATGGTAACGTTTTTAGTTTCTGTTCCAGCATAAAAGCTATTCATTATTGTCTGTCTGTGTATGTTTGTTTAAATAATAAAAATACTGGGCAACCAAATAATCTAATAATGGGAAATGTGGTGTAATTGTTTGATTATCCAAGCTGGATAAAGGATCTCATCAATGAAAGAAATAGAACATGGTACTGTCATCTCAAATCTAACACTACCATGTTTATGTCTGCTGGGGCTTTAAAATTTGTTTCAGTAAAACTAACTTGTTCTTGAGAAATTATTTAAGTGTACAGTTGTGTACAGGTCATTATGCATGAGAATGATTAGGCTTTGCATGTTACAGAAAGAGAAGAAGGATTCGGTTTGTCGTGCTGCTGATCGTTGTAGAAGAAAGCTCGAAGCATGCGAAAGTTGGCTTGTCACCCACAAACCTTCTTTTATTTTGGAGCTACATAGCCACAGTAGTAAGGTGGGGTATTGATGCATTTATGCATCAATATAAATTCACACACTGTAGAGTTCCTATGAAGCTGCCTCAACACTGCTTATCACTTTCTGAGCAGTACCTAACACCTCCCTCTCTCTCTGTTTCTCTTTTGCTCTCTTTCTCACTTCAGAGTCACACAATTCACTTTCCTTCATTCTACGAGCTAGACGAGTGGAGAGAAGCAATTAACACCTGCAAAGCAGAGAGTATGTAGAAATTAATAAAAACATCCCAATGATTTATCTTGTGTCTTTATCATTTTAACTGTAATCCAGTGTGTGTGTGTGTGTGTGTGTGTGTGTGTGTGTGTGTGTGGGTGTGGGTGTGGGTGTCAGATGTAGAGACAGTGCCACCAGACTTACTCTCTCTCACCAACTCCTGTGTCAAACTAAGAATGACTCAACAGCTGCCACTTTGCTGCCTACAGCCTGGTCAGTACCTCAATTTTCTCACACACACACACACACACACACACACACACACACACACACACACACACACACACACACACACAGGCACAAAACTAAATGTGAATAAATTCTTATGTTGTGTGCTGCTGTGGCCCGGACACAAAACTCCACAGAAATATCAATTTCACTGTCAGTCTCTGTCTCTCTCTGTCTCTGTCTTTCTTTCTCATACAGACAATGAGAAAAACAGCATGTGTGGCAGTGTGGCAGTAATTGTGCATTCAGCCTGTGGCCTACAGCAGCCAGCCAGTAAGTTTTGTGTCTCAACAGCACATAAATCATAAATCACCTTTTAAATTGCTTATACACAAAAATATCACCTCGCAAAATACACTTTACTCAAACCAACTTAACATGAATTAATGTACATACATAATACTGGTGTAGTGAGGGGGATTATTTTGCCAGGACTTTAATCTACATGGAAATTGAAATGTAAAATAGGACTAATATTAAATATACCAATAAACTATTAGCTGCTAGATCAATTGAATATTCATGTAATGGATGATAATTTCAAGTTAAGTTTTTTTAAAGAAAGGTTAATGTCTATAATAATCTCAAATGTTGAGCTATTTTATGAGTTGCTCAGGAGCTCCTGGTTCCACAACCTCAACTGACAGTATAAGACTGTAGGAAGGACAGTATTTATAAGTATAATAAGCGCTATAGAAAAAAACGTAACCTGAATGTATACACATTATGTAATGTATCAGTATTGTATGCATCTGTTTATTTA
The DNA here is from genome assembly GCA_039877035.1 of Silurus lanzhouensis. Taxonomy (NCBI): domain Eukaryota; kingdom Metazoa; phylum Chordata; class Actinopteri; order Siluriformes; family Siluridae; genus Silurus; species Silurus lanzhouensis. The sequence goes on from JBCEWE010000142.1 coordinate 3,638,593, forward strand.
TTTTGCTTTTAACAAGAATATGCATTTTTATATTAGAATAATGCTTGAGGAAAACTATGTTTTTTATTACCGTAATTTCCGGACTATTAAGCGCACCCAAATATAAGCCGTACCCAGTGAATTTGACTAAGATTTTTATTTTGAACATAAATAAGCCGCACCTGTCTATAAGCCTATCTACATTGAAACTAATAAACTTTACACAGGCTTTAATGAAAGACAGTGTCTGTTACACGACTTGTATCTAAACAGTAGCCTACCAAGAAAGTCATTGTTCCAAGCGTGGGAAAAAATAGCGACTTATAGTCCGGAAAATACGGTATGTTAAACTTGGTAAACCTTTTATGTTTTCATAAAGGTTTAAGAAATCAGTTAAACATTCCATAATTGTTTTTGATTGTTGAAAACACTCAACTCGGCCCTAACTCTAAATGTACTTTTTCATGACTTCAGGTGTCTATTTGTGTGTTGAAGTTGATGGCTATGAGATTTTTGACAGAAGAGCTCAGACATGTCTTTCATCATACAGTCTGATGCCACAGTGGGATCAGGTATAGACTTTACTTGAGCAAAAAAAACACATTCTTTTGCATACTTTGATCGACTGGTGTAATTTACACTTTATATCTGATTTAACTGTGTTTGAATGAGGCATTGAAAAACAATGAGCTTCCCTAAAGCCTGAAGCCTGGCAGTAAATTTGACCCTAACAGCAGTGATGGCTGATATTAGCACCATTAACCCTTGGGTAAAAATGGGCCCTGTACTCTGTGTCTGTGTGTGTGTGTGTGTGTGTGTGTGTGTGTGTGTGTGTGTGTGTGTGTGTGTGTGTGTGTGTGTGTGAGACAGGAGCTGGAGCTAAAGGTAGATGGAGCTCAAACCATTCGCCTGCTGTGTGTCTCCCAGTCAGAGGAGAAAATTTTGGGCAGAGCAATTATACAGGTAAGATGTAGCCTCTTTTGGAATTATGCTACACATCAGTTTCCTAAACATAATCACAAACAATATGGATCAGTTTTATATACAATATTTTTTTATTTTTTTACGATCAACCTATATAATATAAGCATGAATGTTTTTCACAGTTAAATCCTGTTGATACACTGAAAAAGTGGAAGAAAATGAAAGTCAGTTTGGGCTCACTAGAAGTGATGCTGTCAATAAAATACTCACCCCATCTACTCGAGCCTCCCAGTTCAGCCCCTCTTCAGCAAAAACCTGTGTTCTGTGTGCTGATTGAAGATGTAGCAAGGTCAGAATTTGCAATTCTATTCATTGGGTTTAGTTTTCAGTTTAACACACTTTGGTTAACTGTGATAGATATTGCTGTGTTTCTCTCAAGAAAATAAAAAATATAGAAAGAGATAGAGTCATTGGTTTATTACACTTTATTCAGATAATAAAAAAAGTCAAAGTCAAAGTAAATCTTCTCCGTTTGTGGCATTCTTTGTATCATTGAGAATTAATAACAATGGCTGATAAATCTGAAAAGAAACCTGGTTATGTAAGACAGGAATATTACAACTTGGCAAAATCATGGGAAGTTCTGCAAAAAGTACACTTTCTGTCACGTTCAGGGTTAGTTTCCTGCAGAATTTTGTAAGCATATATCCTCTTTTGCTTGATCTGTTTTTTATATATTGGTTTTACTAAATTATGTAAACTTGCTTTCCTTTTTTGCCTTTACATTCATGTACCTTGAACACTTATTCAGAACAATTTACAATGATTTAATTTATACAACCTAGCAGTTAAGGGTTAAACACCTTTCTCAGGGGCACAGCAATGTCAGCTCTGGAGTGCTGGAAATTTAACTCAGAACCTTCTGATCAGAAGTTTAACATTTTAACCAATGAGCTACATCCTCCTTTTTTACCTTCTGTGTGTGTGTGTGTGTGTGTGTGTCTGTGCACGTATGTGCATGTGTGGGTGTCTCTGTCTTGGTCTGTTTATTGCAGACAAGAGCATGTGCTGGTTCCTCATATAGTGCGCTCCTGTGTTGACGAGGTTGAAAGAAGAGGAATGGAAGAAGAGGGTATTTACAGAATTTCAGGAGCCAGTAATGAGATTCAGGCTCTGAAACAGGCATTTAACACCAGTAAGTGCCCACAACGCATACTAAAAAACTGTGCCACTAAAGTGTTACTATGAAACTACCACTGCAAAACCACTGCACTGAAATTGAGAAGATTTGTTCCACATGGAATTTATAATAAATCCATTTACTATGTAAAATGTATTTGTAGGGCTGCTGGTAGAGATACTTGCTTGTTAGAAGACATTTTAAGTTAAGCAACTGTTCTTTTCTGCCTTTAGATTACTGGGAGGCTATGAGTAAGGTGAGAAGTGCGGATGTGAACGTAGTGTCCGGCACTCTCAAGTTGTATTTAAGAGAACTGCCTGAGCCTCTTATTCCTTCTGAATATTTCCAGAGGCTCTCTAAAGCAATGGGTGAGTTTCTTAATTTTTCTATTATCGACACTCTCTCTCCCCAACACACAAACTAACACACTGTGTATCTCAATCAGATCTGTCGGACACAAATCTCAGAGCGACCACTATGTTGTCTGAGCTACAGTCCTTCCCTGATGTCAATCGCAACACGCTTCTCTTCCTCCTACATCACCTTAAAAGGTAACTTATGCTCTTTAATTGTACACATACTTAAAACTATGCATTTATGAATCTGTTAGGATTAACGGTCGCCTGGGCGTTTAGGTTTCACTTCCAGCGACTTTTCAGGTTTAGTGAACAGAATCTTAAAATAAACATTCATTCCTCATTAAACTTCTCTTAAACCTTCTCAGGTCTCTGCCTTTTTTGTAACCCTTCCTCTTTTTCTTTCTTTCGTCTTGTCTTAGGGTTGCATTAAAGGAGGAAATGAATAAAATGTCTTTGAGTAATCTGGCCACTGTGTTTGGCCCCACTCTCATGCGCCCCCCAGTGGCCAGTCTGGATCAGTGCGCTCTATCAGTGGACATCTCTCAAGAGGTTGAAGTTCAGGTCAGTTAGCTGTCATTATGGGTCTCATAATGTGAAATCTATTACAGTTACCTGCAACACTAAAAGAATACACTCAGAAAGTGCAATATGGAGTTTCTGGAAACTTATTTATGTATTTGTCTTTCTTCAGGTCCATGTGATTTACCTCTACCTCCAGATTCCTAATCTTCCAGAAGCTCTCACTACACAACCACTGGATACTGAGGAAGACTCATGAAAGTAAAATTACTGCTATGTTCTATATATGTACTTATACCATGGTCAGTCTGAATACTCTATTCTGATTGGCTGGAAGGATTGGGTTCAAGCTGTTGAATATACAAATAGTTCCAGTCAGTTTATTCAGCTTTGTAAATCAATGCTTTGCCTTATAAACACTTGTTACCATATTAAGTCATTCACTATCTAGAAACTATTTATTATAATTCAAATAAATGTAATCTTATCATCCTACTTTATCTCAGCGTGTGATTTAGAGCAATCAGAATTCTAGATCTAACATAATATATAAAATTACTTCCTAAAACTGAGTTCATTTTTATCCTTACAAATTTTGCACTGCAAACATCACTGACTGCTTTCACTTGTCAATGCTGGAAAGAGACCATGGTATAAGCAGGATAATCCATGGCTAGGTCTGTTTTACCTGATATTAATGCATTCCTCTTGGTGTAACGTACTGGTGTATATATCTAGACATTGATTATCCGTTACCTACTTATAAATTATAGACAAATATTAGACATTTTTTTGATAAGCAATATATAAGAAATATATACCATGTATATTTATTTTATTTATTATAAACAGAATAATTGTAACACCGTTGACATTGCCGAGGTCAACAGAAATTTTTATTTTGTAATAAATAAAACCCTTATTGACTAATAGTGCCTTTAGAACAGTGGAGTATCATATGCTATATATTTGCCTGCATTTAATTAAAACATATATATTTTTTAGGACAAAAAGTATGAAAAACTGCAAAAAACATAACTAGGTTGAGTTGGTTGACCATCATCAGGTAAACCAACAATAAGATCAGCAAAATACATGCATTTTTCCAACAGAAACTACATATAGACGTACTTAATTGTGGCTAGTTAAAATAACTCTGATAAAAAGAGTTTTATTTGTAATATATGTACATTTACACTGATTAGCAGATGTCCTTAGCAGAGTAATGCACAGAATTGTTTCATAGAGTCCATCAAAAACAAATTTCTAATTCTAGTAAAATAGGTCAGGGCTTAAGTATACCATGCAAAATGGGGAAAGAGAACAACTAAAAACACATGTTTATTCATAAACTGCACTGTAAATCCCAATTTAATTTCACCCATATTCTACATTTGAGCCACTAGGTCAGGAACAGTAAAACACCTGCAACCTCTTGACTTTTGAGAGACTGGAGATATAGGGTTTATGGCAACTTTCCAACATATACACTATTGAGTCACCAATAATCTCTCCACCATCGCTACACAAATCTCCCAACACCATCCAAACAAATCAATCTGCTATGGTTTCAGTTCAACAAGACCAAGCTGAGAATTACATCCTGCAAAACATCTGGAGGGAATACACACACACACACACACACACACACTGTCTACAGAATCTGTACTAATCCATCTTTGCCCATACAGCAGGGTGTTAACTTTCATCCTGCACACACCACCTGCTTAGAAAAAGCTACCCATTTTGTCTCCCTCCACTTGTGGCTTTGATCCATAATCCTGACTCTTGTGCAGAAAACTCCTGCTCACAAAATCTCAAAAACTTCAGACAAGGGGAAAAAGTCAGCTGGTGTCAGATATGCACGGAAACGCGGTCCAAACATCGGCATGGTAACAATGACTGTCAGATTAAGGTATTTGCTATAAATCAACTGTTCTATAGTTCCTATAACTAACTACAGGCACGCAGGAGGGAATGGGAATAGAAAGAAAATCACCCAAGCTTCCATTAACTTGACTTTATCTTTCTACAGGCTCTTGTAAGCACAGGAAAAGAGATCAAATGACAGCAGATAGAAAAAGCAGAGTTTAGCTCATGAAATCAAAATGACTCATTGTAGAATAACAGTGACAGACAAAAAACTTTCAGTTCACTATGAACTTGTATCCATTTTCCATCAAATCAGAAAGGATTCATATTTACTTCAAAATAATTCAACATCAAGCAGAAATATAGTGAAACTAGCAGACAATGGTTTTCTGCTGGGCTAAATATAGCAACCAAATCCCCCAAAAGCTTTTTTTTTAACTTGATATTTTATGGACTATTAATTGTTGCTTTACTGGTCATTTTGAACCCTGTGTTTGTACAGTAGGTCATGGTAAACTAAAGATGGCCCTGCTTTTACTAGTTGTAGAGGGGGCTGGGGAGCAGGAACGGGTCTCGTTGCTATGGACGCAGTACACTCATATGAAAGGTATTCATGCTTGGGATCAATTGGATTGACCCCCTTGCTCTCGGGTTAACAGAAGCCGCATGTGTATCTGGTTCCCTGAGCTAACATGTGTGTCTGTGGATGAAGAAGGGAGAGTGGCTGTCTGAGTATGAGTGTATGTTTCCGAAACACTGTGGGAAAGATCTCCCAGTATGTTGAGGTTTAACTTTTGGTGTCAGTGTTCAGTCTTCAGTCAGTCACAGACAGACAGAGAGAGAGGGAGGGAGAGGGAGGGAGAGTAAGAGAGCACTAAAGGAGGTCTTCATGAACTTTGGCTCTAGAGGTCTTAAGTCCCATAAAAATTCTTCTTGCTCGGCAGTAAACACAGAGCTCAGAACATGGTGTTTATCCCACACATCCTCCCTGTGTGTGTAAGTAGGTGTCAGTAAAGAGGCATGTTCTCTGTCTGTACTAACATACTCTAGCTTGTTCAAAAACACAAAACAGACCATTGAAAGACCACACTTGATAGTCGAGTACATGTTTGGGGGCTCACTTGGTGCAAAGTATGTGTTATTCAATACACACAGTTGGCACACAGACAAAATACCGAACATGTTGGTGTAAAGAATGCATGTGTGTGAGTAATACTCAAGCAGACAATTTTGTGTAGTGCAAGGAGCAAAGAGCTTTAAGATTATACTACTAAGATAACTTGCCATCATAGGTCTATCATTGGCAGAGTAAAGACAAGTGCTGCCCTAACAAACACAGAGGATCGTTTCCCACCAAAATTATCAAAAACGTCTTCAGTCACATCCATGAGGTATTGTTCATTATAGTGGTCCTGATAGGTCCCATCTTAGCTCTCTCTTAGTGTCTACCTAAATAGACAGATGCAGCAGTGCTTTAGTCCTTTAATCCAACCAGCTCTTTCATCTTCTAAAATGTGCAGGCTACTCAAACAGAAAAGGTTCTAAAGATTTAATCCACAATCTAACACCACTCTCATCACCACAGGACTTGCCATCTCATAGACGGCTAACTAGAAGAGACTATTTTTAATTGGGGGGAACTTCATGGATATTTTTAAAAGAGACAAATATGTGAGATAGTTATACCCAAATGAATTTATTGGTCATGGAATTTCATTCCTGAAGCTTGATTTCCTTAAAATGTGCCTAAATAACTGCATGATGCCTATCAGGTAAAGATGTTGCCAGTGTAAGGATAATTCCTGTCAAACAAGATTGAGGTCTGTTTGTTTTGCAGGGTGACAAAAGCATGTTAGTGTTCAATCACACATGTCGAGCAAGTGACACACTGGTTTCTCTCTGTGCACCGTACAGTTGTCATGCTGGAATACTGGAACATCGGAGTGGCAGTGTTCTGCTTGGACATAAAAGACAAGGGTTGCAAACAACTGGCATTCTTGTTTTATATTAAATGATGGTTATGTAGATGTGATATGTATTGACATGTACAGTAGTCACTGCTTTCAAATGTGCATCAGAATAACATTAAGAGTAACAGTGGGCTACTCATAGGCAGACAGCTTTTTATTAACGTAAGCGTATTGAGGACTAACACACTTAATATTAGGTGTATAACTTTATTAGAGGACAGCTACAATAAATAATTTTTAATAAGAGTAAGCCTGGCACATTCAACCAGTATAGTGCACAGTTGGAGAGTTAGAGAGATTTTACAGTTAATAAAACATAAAAAGGGCAAAAATGTTTTTAAAGTTGCTGATTATATGCTGTAGTAAAGTGGCAAATAAAACCTCCTTCACATTACAGATATTTGAATAAAGCCTTTACAATCACATCTTAGCCTCATCTGACTAATCTTAATATCTAAAAGTCTCTTAATTTTTCTTCTGCAGCATTCAGTTCCTCAAGTCTTTTACTTTTCCCTTGCGTACACATCAAGATATTTAATGTTTTAGTTGGTGCAATGTAATATCATTTTTATTCATTAAAAAAAGACTGGCCTGCCTGCTGCAGTTGCTGATTTTGGCCACATCTCAATAGAAAATTAACCCACACACAAGTAGTGTCGCAGGTCTGATTTTTATACAGAGTTTTATGTATGATCTCAAACCAGCTTCTCTTTTTTCTCTGTTTTACAGTAAGTATGACAAAAAAAACACAAATCTTAGTGTTAGCAAAAACCTGGAAAGCCCTATTGTAGGAAACAGTGTTAAAATCATAAATTCATTCCGTAAAAATCCACCATATCACTTTAACTAAAGATTTGTTAAATAAGAGCACTTTTCTTTATTATATCTATGTTATGTCTGCCAAACATAAGTTTCTTTGTTGGGAAAAAAGTGTTTTAGAAAGAGCACTTGTTCATGGAGCTGCTGTTATTAAAAATAAATGACCAATGACTTAATAAATATCAATAAATGACTTTAGTTAAACACATTTAAGATTTCAATAGGACTTTGGTATATAATTAAACATCACTCCAAATCCTTTTAGTCAGACGTATGCTTTAAAATACAAATGTCAGTTGTGGCCCTCAATGAATCAACCAAACATCAACATATTTCTCCTAAACGAAAACTTTGTATTGAGGTTCTTTCAGCTTTTAGGATTTGGGTGTCAAATGTACTTTTTTAGTGTGGAACCAAACTGATAATATGACAGTTCTTTGTGCACTGCATAACTAATTCAAATATAGTTATTCAATGTGCACTCTCAGGTTCTGTTGAACTTTCTTCCTTCTTTCCATCTGTTACTGGAGATGATGTAAGCAAACTTGTCTCCTGCTGCTGAGGCTCATTAGTTGGACTTGTTTCCTCTGGAGCATCAGATGTAGGATACTGTGTTTTTGGATTATCTCCATTCTCAAAATTGTCTCTGTTATGGACAAGCTGTCCTTGTAAATCCTGTGTATTTGTGCTATCTTTTTGTGTGTCAAGTGTGGTGTTGGGTGAGTGTGTGTGGAAGATTTCATCAGACTTTGCAGATAGTTGATGGTGAAAATGCAGCCTCTCAGGTTGGTGTTTCTCGAGATGTGGTGGGATGTATTCCTCTTGTGTTTGCAAGAGGGAATGTGTCCTTGTTGTGGAGTTTGTGTTTGGTAGGCATTTTCCCCTATTGTCATGACCACGAAATCCCCTCAGTTTGGGATTCCAGTGTTCTCGCCACTGTAGGGCCATGGTGGAGCGATCAGCAACCAGCCGTCTTTCTCCTGGGTCCCAGCCCCTCCTGTTTTCCTCTGCACCGATCAAGAGGAAGGTCCTGCCCACTTGGAGGGTGGGGCAACCACAGCTGACATCACGGTCAGGAACCCAGAGGGTCTGGAGGCCTTTTTTAACTTGAGACAATCCAACACGGAAAACAGACTGCACCCACACAGAGAATTGCCACCAGGGACCAGAGCGTTCTTTGGCCCTAACCTGAATCTTTAGCACTGTGAGAGTGAGAGAGAGAGTGAGAGAAAGAGAGAGAGAGAGAGCACTCCATTGCTAAACTATACTACATTGATGTCTCCACTTAAGATATTATTTATTTCATATTTTATTCACTGACCATTGATTCTTACCATAATCTTTGAGGCAGAATGTCTCTAAATTCATTTTGACCTTGGCTTGAGATGGCTGACAGTAAGAGAGGCACTCCTCAGCTGGATGAAACAGAAAGATGTGAAATAAGTGAAAGATTGTAGAGTAGTGAAAGATTATAAAGATACACAGAGTATACACATATAATCCACAAGGTGGCAGCAGTTAATAATGATTAAGACTTTAGCTAGTAAGAAGCCAGCAATAAAATAAAAAAAAGCGTTTCACAGAACTAATATATCAATACAGTCCTTAAATGGTTCTGCCAATAAATTATATGATGGCAATTCAAATATAAACAATATATAGCTCACCTATGCTATATTGGGGCTGGTAAACTGGGGTTGGTGGAACAGCTTCTGGGATGCCTGGTGACAGAGATAGAAGCTGATTATAGCAAGCACTGACAAGTTTATTTGTGTGCCTTTGATTTAGACTCTGAGCTTTTTTACACCTCGCTGGTGTGTGTGAGCTTTCTAATCCCAGTGGTGGCTCATTAGTGCATACTGATCGTGCATCTGCATGTGTCTGTGTCTTTGCACAGATGCCAGAAAGAGGATGTGTGTATGCTGGTGTATTTCTCTCTATTTCTTGCTCTCCTTCTCAATCGCACACACTGATACACATTAGCCATGAAAGGCCTGTAGCTCTGGACCAACCATATATTATGACTGAGACTTGTCTTTTTGCCTATAGCTCTGACACAACTTTGACAGTGATACCTTATCCCTCACCTTGGCCCCCATACTGTAACCTCCTTTAGTTGCTCCTACATGTCACCATGGGTTCCATAACCTATGCAGGATTTGCATGCATTCTGTTAAGATATGTATCTAATATATGATTCATTTATTAATGACCCCTGGTACTAGTAGTTGGCTTACAATGAGTTTTGTTTAAAAACATGGCACACTCTAATTTTTGTCTCTTTGTGCTATAAATGTACACTTAAGGCATGCAAGATAAAGACCCCCAACAGTTTTGCCGGTGTCATGCTTATAATACAGCTCAGGTCAATTTCCGAGTTCTCAATGATAAGGACTGAACCTCCTTGCTGTACTAAGTGCCAAATGTTTCACGGGTGCTGGTCTTAGCTTAGTTTTTAAGCTGTGGCCTGAGCGAAGACCTCTGGTTATAAATAACCCAGTTGGTCCTGCCCAGTAAAACAACAAACAAGCTTGTCTTTCACTGAGCCTTTACGAGTGAAGAATTATGTGCCTGCCAAAGCTGGGTGCGATGCTGGCTGCTCGTCTGACTGCTACAACAGGTGCCTCATGCATGTGTCACCTGAGTGGAGATTTAAAAGTGTCGCCAGATCCACTACTCAGCTATGGCAGGGCATTGCGTGCAGATTATCACTCTCTGGGCCAACATCAGCAAGAATAGAGTTTGTAAGTCCAGCAAAGGCTGACTACCAGGTGGATAGGAGATTGGGCATACTAATAAAGGCCAGAGGAGGTTCAGAGCCTTGTCTGGTTTTACAGGAATGAGAGGATTAACAAACAACAGGGTAAGGCAGCATATTGATATGGTGCCCAATACATGAATTAAACAATTAAAATTAATTAGGCCAAGAGCAGTCAAAGTCAATATACAAAGAAGAAAGTATGTTGGGAAAATTAGGGCAGCAATGAAGTTAACAAAAATCTTCTGTCCACCTTAAAAGTAGTTCTATCCATTGAAAACTAAGCATAGACCTGTCATGAGAGTTTAAGTCTATGTTATGCAAATTAAATACAGCATATTCATACTTGAGTGGAACTTACGAATGCAGGGTCTGATGGGTGAGTGGCCATGTTTGTAACCTGGAGCACAACGGTTACATCTTTGTCCTGTAACTCCCTCCCTGCAGAGGCATTGGCCTGTTGACTGATTACACCAGTGGCCCACGGCACCCAGAGGATGGCACTGACATGCTGGAGTAGTGGATAAAAGTAAATAAGAGTAAAAGAGAAAGAGATGGAAAGCAGGTAAAATCCCCATATGTCACACACACACACACACACACACACACACACACACACACACACACACACACACACACACACACACACACACTATTGCTGCTGTATATTGCACAAAAGACCTAAAGTAACCTCTTTATCTTATGTGATGTACAATACAGCTATTTGTACTGCCATGCACTCTCACACTTTATGTACATTACTGGTCTGTCATATAATTTGTATTGTCTCATATTGCAGGTAAAGTCTAGTATAGTCTGTGTTGTCCTGTATAGTCTAAACTAAATGTAAAGTGTTGTTATTTATGTCTGTACATTTCAGATTCAACAACAGCTAGAACCAAATTCCTTGTGTGTCCACGCACTTGGCCAATAACACTGATTTTGATTCTGATGTAAATCATCATTTGTTTCCTAAGAAATTATATAAGAGACTATACAAGAGTCTGCATTTTGTAAAAGTGGCCTGCATTTTTGCAAAAAATATTTTTCCAAAGTTTATCAGTGAGTCATGTAAATGTGGGAGAAGCAGGAGTAAAAGTGGCTATAAAAGCAGCAGACATAACCAAGCAACTCTGTCAAACTCTGATTATTTAAACAAACTGCCTTAGGAGTACAACAATGTAAATCTACTGCTTGTATCCAGTCTGAAATATTTAGGTAATTTTTATTGTTCGTGCTTCAGCTTTTTTTTTTTCTTCAGAAAATTTAATGAGTGCATTTATTACAGCATGATGTGTACATAATGTTTACACACAAAGGCCGCCCACAGTGTGAAGTTATATTAGGACTAAAAGCTCCTATAAGCATGCCATGAACATTAGAGCAAAGGCCAAATGTCAGAGCACATTCCAGCAGTCAAAGTGTAGCCATAACATAGACACAAACCATCGGGCTTTCTGTCAATTATACACACAAGTCAGAACATCAGGTAAAACCATGCCATTATCTGTACTGATATTTCTACAAACAGGTGTATCTGTATATGTAATTGAACCTAAATCTAAAGTTAGCATGGCCTAAACGGCTTGCAGCTTTAATTGTTCACATCTCTATCAGAATTTGTATTTTAACCAAAGTGAACATAGCTTTAAGTAGTTCCCTCTTTATGTTATTATTATAGTTTGTTACTGCCCTTTGTTTTTTTTATTAATTGTATTTCTCTAAATATATGACTAAAAATATAGCTTAATTTACTTCACTATGACCCTGACCAATTAGTCCATTAGATCACTGTAAATAGTACTTATCTTCATTTCAACCAACCTCAAGGCACCCTTGAGGTTTAAATGCATCTCCTTTATGAAATTCTAATCTTAGCCAGGATGGCATGTGAACATTTCTGGCAAAAAAAACACAGCTAAGTCTAAACCAAACTGTGCACCTCCTATTGGCATTCGTACTTATATCTGTTTAAAACACATTAACTGTTAATTGCAAATACTTTCTGTTACATATGAAGCTAATATAATTATTAATTTAACCACAATGCAGGTTTTTTAGGCATACACACACAAATGTTTACACACAAACTGACATTGGCAGGCCTTGCGATGGTCGAGAGGCTTGCTGTGGTCACGGGTATATCCATTCTGACACAACTCACAGTGGCGCCCAGTTGTGTGGTGTCTGCACTTTAAACACACTCCACCACTGACTCGGCCAGATTGCTGGAACACAGTCATACTGAACCTACACTTATTGGAGTGGCCATTGCACTGACATGCTGCGAGAAAGAGGACAGAGGATGGTAATAGGTAACAATATTACTGTGAAACACATTACATTACAACGTTTGTAAAATATTTTAAGTTAAAGAGCAGTAAACTAATATAAGATCATGGTAAACAAAGACATACACAGCAATCATAACTCACGGACGCACGGGTGTGGCTGGGTGGGCGTGGCTCTTTGCCATGGACGATCATAATAAAATGGCTCACAGACATCGCAGTCTGGTCCAGCTGTGTGATGTTCACATTGACAGTGTGCATTACCTCTGTCATCACGACGACATCGAGAGGCGTGTCCATTACATTTGCACCTGCCACCCACCTGGACATCAGCGAGAGCAAAAGTATGTGTGGGTGGGGCTGACAGAGAGGAAGGTAAGAGGTGATGTGCGACCTTCTTCCTTAATCGCGAACGAGACCCTGCATGTCCTGCATTGTTTCTCCGCTTCCTCAACTCATTCCTCTTAGTGCTTTGCCCCTGAATTTCTATCATCCAATCACACAAGCCATTTTGGCATGGCTTCCACTGAGGTGTGTCTTTCTTTTGGCCCCTTCTTTTGCCTCTGCCTTCTTGAATCTCTGACTGTTTGCGGGTCACATTGTGTCCAGTTTCTTGAGAGGAACTCTTGTTCCGATTTCTTCTTGATGATTTTTCTCCTTTCTTGTGCCTTCTTGTTTCAGTCATTTTAATCCATGCATTCGCTTCTCTTTGCTTTTCACTTTGAGTCACTTCATCATTTGACCGAACTGACCATTTTAAATCCTCACCCACTTCATCTGGCTTCTTGTCTTGTCTCACTGATTTACCCTGTGATTGATGGAACACAATCCTTATGTCAGTGGCAGTCACCCAGTCCTGGAGGCCGGGACTGTATTCAAAATCAGAGGAGGAAGGACGTCCATCTAGAGTGGAAAAAGCCAAAACAACCCCACCACGGTGTTTCTGCAAAGGCCTTGGATCTGAGCACAGAGACTCTGTCTCCTGGTGTCTGCTAAGAGCAACAGACTGAGCTGGAAGGCCGAATCTCCCCATGCAGTTACTGGAGTAGAATTGCAAGGGGCGCCAGCTGCGTCCGTAGTCCATTGACTTTAAGATTGAAATGGAGAAAGGATCAGTGGGCTCCACCTGCTGGCAGAATTGTAAGCTGATGTATGTGACCTCAAAGCGTCTGCCTAAAGGAATAGTAAAGGTCCAATCTCCAGTAACTGAACCTTCTGAAGCTTTCCAACAGGTTAGATTATGGGGATTATGGAGGTCTGTCAGAGTGCTGATGTTTCTCTCTGTCCCTTGCTGCAGGTCTTCAGCTCGTACAGGCATACCATATGCAGCGTTAATAAAATCGGACAGGCAGTGGCGTGCACGCCCATCCAGGTGGTAGCAGGGGTCATGGGGTGAGCTCCAACGAAGGGGAGATTGAGAAAGGGATGAGAGAAATGAATAAGGGAGGAAGCTTAAAAAAAGGGACAAGAGAAATGACAGGGCTAGGGAGGAAGGGAAGTGATACTGGAGCATGATGTCATCAGGCCTGCAACAAAGAAGGCAAGAAAGTAGGGATTTCTTTAATAAGGAAAAGGTCAGCTCATAACAGGAAAGGATTATAAAGGATTTATTTGACAGAAGAATAAAAACCAAAAGAGTGAGAGCATTACAACATATATTTTCTTCACCTGCACCATCTGTGCCCCAATTGAAAACATCCCCACTCATGGCACAGAATGTAAGTTAACTGATTTACAAGAAAGTCCAGCCAACCAATCATTCGCTAGTGTATCGGTAGGGGGCGTCTCTTATTTCCTTCTGCTTGGTAGGGTCTAGCTTGATGCATCTTTTAAAACGGATATTATTCGACAACTCAGGATAAAGATCCCAATGAAAAAAGGAATGAGGGCAGGCAAATGTGTGAGGCATAAAGGCAGTTTCTGTGAGAAACGTCAAAAAGCAAATGGAACAGCTGTCTTATGAGCCCAACCCCTGCGCCATTCATCAAATTTATAGTCACTTTCCCATTCCTAATCCAAACCTGAGGCACAGAGAGTAAAGGATCGAGGCAAAAGAGAATGCTTGAGTGGGGAAGTTTACAGTAATGGAAGCTGTGTAAAGATAACAAGATAGAAAAAAAAGTGTAAAAGAGTAACTGACAGAGACAATAAAAAAGTAAATATAGGACATTTATGAATACAGGATACATAGGCCATGATGTGATCTGGCATTTGTTTAACTTTTTTTCGGCCTGAACATGAATTAATTTAGTATACTAATACCATTCTGTTTAGAATGAATCATATAAAACATTCAGTCAACATATTTTGGTCCCCTGTTCTCAAGATGTTGTGGTTATATCACCATGCCTTGTTAAAATGTTTTGCAATGCTTGTCAAAGAGGAAATGGTAACAGGCAACGACAACGCAGACCTTGGACAGCTGGCTTTAGAAAGTCAGGGAAGAAGAGGGGAAATGGAGATTAAAAGAGAAAACTGAGTGGCAGATTTACTGACTCAATGTGAAAAGGCATGTAAAACTTTTTGTACCAGCTTTTAAAGCAGAACATGTTGCAGCTATTCTGTCTGCAGTTATGTACAAGACTCTGTTTCTGAAACTGAGATTCATGCTTTTATATTTCAAGAACTTGTCACCTGCAGGCATGACATTCAGTGAAATCAGTTCCCATAACAGTCTAATATACTCGTTTGAAACATTAAAGATAGTCATGCATACCACAGGCATTCCAACTACACTTAGCATGTCTACAGGCTTTTATCAATTACTTATAATTTGATGAACACACACATACAATGATGGTAAACATTGCTCGTGCAATGCTAAATACTGCAATATGTCAGATTCTGTGCTTTTTCTGTTTTATTTTTTTTTACCCTACTTTTTTTAACCCTACTTTAACTTTACGATTTCTAATAAAACTAAACATATATTAAACATTTCAATGTAATACTAAGTTAGATTATTTAAACATGATTAATTCACTATATTTGCCTATACTACACATTAAACTGTGTAGTATAGGCAAAAGTAATATAAGGAAAAAATTAGCAAGTATTGTGGTTGTTCTTTTAGTATTTTAAAAATATAATTATATCTATAGTAAATTCTCAATTAGACATTTCATAGAGGTTTACCCACTTCTTTCCAAATATTAGGAAGTTAAATTCATTATTATATGCATAATTTATCATTCTCAATGAATTATTTGTCTTAAAAATAATGTTTTTTTTGCATTTGTTTTGTTAATTAGTTAATGACAAAGCAGTACCTGTAAAGTGCTGCTGTGATTTCTGATTTTTAAAGCATTTTTAAACACATTGTTCCAAAGTTATGTTAAAAGGAAGGGCTTTAATTTTTCTTTTTTTTTTCATTCCTTATCACCTGCTCCAATCGTTCTTAGACTATTTCTAAATGGCGTTAATGTCCTAACAAGCGTGTGACACTGACAGCAGAGTCAGCAGGCCTGTGTAAACGGGCTCAGTAGGCGTTGGGGGTAGAGGGTTGCTAGCATACAAGCAATGGAAAACAGTGTCAAAAAGCAACAGAACCACTAAACAAACTGGTTTAACAGTATCCTGTTATTCTGAGCACACAAAAGATTACAGATAGTTGTTTTAACCCATGTATGTTAATTTTTTATATAACAAATAAAGCTAAATAAAATCGAATTATATATATATAGTTATAATAATTATATGTATATGTAGGCATTTTATGTAAAATTGTTTTAAAAATGTAAACTGTTCAAATGTTGATAATCACAAATATTAATGATAGATAACTGCATTAATAAAATAATAATTATATGTTTTGCAATTCTTTCCCCTAACCGTACAGAAAATTAACCGAACCGTGTCTTAAAAAATTATGTGTACTGTGTAATATATATATAGTGTACCCCTAATATATATAGCCTGCTTGGTTTAATAATACATAAAATAATATTTAATAAAAATAAAAAACTAAATAGATGGATGCAGTACACTTTTTATTAGATATATTACACTGAGGAATCAATTAAATTGGCACAAATTAAATTAATAGTTTACATTTGTTAAACCTCTTTTGGGTAATACAGGTGTGTGTGTGTGTGTGTGTGTGTGTGTGTGTGTGTGTGTGTGTGTGTGTGTGTGTGTGTGTGTGTGTGTTATGAAAGATATGAGATAGATCAAAGAGCAAAGAAAGAAAGATCAAAGATATGATCTACTTAACTGTTCTACTTATTTTAGCATACTTAACAAATGTCTTCATTCCGTCCATCTTTCATTCATTCACTCCCTAGATCTACAGAATTGTCAGGATAATTCTTGAAGCTGGACATAAATCTCGCTACAGTGACACTGCGCTAACTCTAGTTTCTTTTATATATATATATATATATATATATATATATATATATATATATATATATATATATATATATATATATATATATATTTGGTTTATATAAAATTCATCTGCGTTAACAATACCATGTTAATCTCCTCAATCTGGCAACACTCGCGAGGCCTCAGTCCCAAATTCATCGGTCTTTAATTGAGCGTCTGATTAATTGGCTCTCGGGTGGTGTCTCCGTATCAGCAGCCTAATGGTAATTTAGGACAGGAAGTGAGCAGGGACTCAACATGTCAGCTATTCACGGCTTGAGGTCCACAGCTGACATAATAAGCGGATGTGTTCCTGTGGAGGGCGTGATTGTGTATTTTGTTCCTGTACTCGGATCTATTAGATTGTTGATTGATTAATGATAGACTGTTTATTGGTCTCAGTGGATTAGTGATCCTGTAGCAGTGTGAGTTTGGACTTTCTCTGCACTCCCTCAAAGCCATGCACATACACACTGTTTCAGTATGGTCTCGCCTGATGGCCATTCCAGCAGTGCGGATGTGGTTTCAACAATTTATCCTGCACTTTCCATAAATTCACACTCACTGCGCGAGACGCGAGAAAGATACATGAGACGCTTGGACTCAAAGCTGCCTTTGAAGATGAGAAGACCTTCTTCTGGAGCCCGAGAGACACGATGTGTTAGCACGACGTCAAGGAGAAATTGGACAAAATAGTTTTATATTAAAGATACATGAAAGTCTAATGTCGGCCACAGAAGAAGCCATGGATGAAGGTATGTTCATATAAAACGGTGTAACAAATAAATTTATTAATGTTTTATTGTTTTTCCCGTCATTTTTTGCAAATAATAATAATAATAATAATTATTATATTATTATTATTATTATTATTATTATTATTATTATTATTAAGCCTTTTTTCTTTGGCAAGAATTTAAACCAATAGACCAACACATATTTTTGTAATTAATAGTATAGTATTATTTGAATTATTAATTTGTATATATATATATATATATATATATATATATATATATATATATATATATATATATATATATATATATATAATTTTTTATTTATTTTTAATATTTATATTTATTTTATTATTTTATATTTTATTTAGGTTAGTATTCTTTCCTGACAAAAACCAAAACACATTTTCGCCCGAGGCTTATAGGCATGACTTCAAGAGTTTAAAGACCACTTTATTGAATAGTTAAAGATGGTTACACAGTTATAGACCACTAACGAGCCTCCATTCAGGCCCACATATGCTATTTTATTCATTTACGAGATTGAGGTTCGGCACAAGTCCCTCTCCTGCCCAATCGCCCTGAAATCGATTTTACACACGGTTTGGCTTGTCTTCAAGAGATCTGGATACCTGTCACATTCCGTACTCTCTGTTGGTCTTCTCATGCTAAATGGGACCTCTTGCTGTCTGACAGATTGCTGCGATTCTCAACGTTAACATTATCTCATCATGGAGCCACTGAGTTAAATCACTGATCCGCAGTGCTGGAGCAGGGAGATAAATAGAGCTACAGTAATGCATTGGGGAAATACCCTAGTATTAATACTTCATTGTAAATTTCATGTTTTCATTGAAAAATTCATGTACTGCTTATTCAGGTATTTTAGTCACATTCCACTTTAAAACTATTTAGTGTGCAAAACAGTGAGCGAGTGCTGCAGGGTTTTTTTTTTGCAGATATTTAGGACCAAATGTATTGTAAAAGATAACTCGGTTTGTGAGGTTTCATGTGTATTTCTAATCCATCTGCAGTCCCTTTTTTTGAACGCGATATAATATTCTATAATACATTACATGCGCACGTGCTTTGAGTAGTGTTTCGATACTCTCTGCTATAACATTTGCCTTTAAATCTTCTTGACATCCCTGTTTCTAATGTGTCCATCTTTGCCCGTTCTCTTGATATGTCTGTTAAATTGTACCAGATGTTCTGAATGGTTTGCTTTAATCAGATCTGGATCTGGGTTTCACTTCTGGGTTTTGGATTATTGGATTGGATTACAGTGTGCACTGACGTTCTAACTGCCAGAGGTGGACAGTAATGAAGCTATTTATTTTTCAGGTAGCTGTATTTTAATTTCGGAAAACATTTGATAGTAATACATTTTTAGATTTAAATGCATTTCATTTCACTGATGCATTTTTAAACTGCATCAATGATAACAGTATAAAGGTAAACTAAAGGTGAGTACAAAAATTCATACAAAAGCAAGTACTTTGGTACATTTGCTCAAGTAGTAATACAAAATAAGTACTTTTACTGCAGCAATATTTACGCAGTTTATTTGTACTTTTATTCAAGCACACGTCTGTACGTCCAATGCTAAACTGTGTACATTAACATTTACATTTAACCTATGGGGAATGCAATGTATGCACATTTATTTAGGCCCCATAGAGCATTCACATGCCATTTAACGTGGTTAAATATGCAGGCCAAATGATCCAAATAATCATCTCATAAAACCTCTTGGAGGTTTTAAGCATGTAGGGGAACATGCTTATTTCACGGATAGTAAACGGTTTGAAGGTCACCGCAAATTTCAGCCCCTATATAGAAATATGGGGAAAAGTGAGTGCGCCTTCTAAAATTAAACATGTGAATAAACACACTTTGCTGTCAACACCGTCGATAGTTTTAGTTGTGCTCGGAAAGTTTAAACTCTAGAGGACCTCTGGGTCCAAGTACGGCTGCCACTTTATGCATCAGGTGCATTCATCTAATTTTAGAGGAGCAGTGACCTGACAGGCCTCAGAAAATGGATTATTACGACTCGTGTCTTTAGCTGGAGTCTTACGTCTATTCCCCTCTCTCTCTCTCTCACACACACACACACACACACACACACACACACACACACACACACACACACACACACACACACACACGTCGCCTGTGGCCTAAATGTTCCTAATAAATGATAAGGATGGTTTGCATTAAGCACACTGATATTGTTCAAATAGCAGCCAAATTAAACCGCAAACCCAAGATGTCATCTTCCTATTGGAGTGTGAAAAAATGTCGATTGTAATTAAACCTCCCTTTTCACCACTCCTCATATGTGCCAAAAGCTCATGAGGATCTAGACTTGCTCCATGAAGTAATGTTCTTATTAAGCATGTCCAGACACGAGACCCATAAATCTACAACCTGCAAATAGATGATGGTGCTGTCTTGCAAGTCCTAATTCAGACAAACCCCTAACCTTCATCTGCTGTAGGAAGACATATTCTCAATCCGTGTATGCCTAGGGCCATGGTTCAAGTTTGCAGGAGAAACCATATGGAGGAGAAAGAGAGGAGATCACACACTCTCCCACGCTAGATTAGGCGCCCTGGCATTGAAATTTCCTTGGGAGTTTTCGCTCCACTGTCAGTGTTGAAAAACTGAAAAACAGATGCACACAAAATCGCCCTAGAGCAATCTTCACAAATGCCAAGCACAACATTTCCACAGTGAAATCAGGCCGAGCTGTCAGACCTGCACATCGGTTCCACCTCATTTAAACCTACAGGCACATGTGCTAGTTATGATCTTTAAATGTTAATAACACTCAGATGATGGCCCTGTGGACAGTTTTCCAAAAAATGCTAAATTAACATCATTAACTCAGACCCGTCCTCATATGCTCATCCGACTAATAGAACATTATCAATGAAGACCCGTCAAAAGCATGTCTTCAGACACTTACAGCAAATTAAACACCCCCCCCCCCTTTTTTTTTGTTGTTGATATTGCTCTGGGATTTACATTTACTGTAACTCTGCTCCATCATTATAATGATCATTTAATGAAAAACTCGCCTTTATGGCTATATAATTACAACCAGTCGGGTGTATCAGGTGACCCGACATGTGTCGTTGTGAAAAGTGAGCCAGAGGAAGGCAAACGGAAATTGCGTTTTTAATAAGAAAATCAGCCTCTTGCAGCTGGCCACCAACACAGGCCACAGGTCACCAGGGACTGCTTTTTGTCTTCTGGTTGTTGTTTTTTTTTGTTGTTGTTTTGTTTTGTGCCATAGTTTGAAAGTTAGACTATCATCCCAGCTAATCAGATTATGTAAACAACCTCCACATGGCGTCCAAAGCAAACATCATTAATCTGACGTAAGGGGAACGATCTGAGCTCAGTTATTTCCTGATAGACATTCCAAATTGTTTCAAATAACTATTTCATAATTAGGGCACTAAATCAAACTAAGAATATAATTAGCGTTCATGATGAAGAAAACATTTGAAACCACCATCATGCCTTTTTGTTAAGAGCCATTTCATTAACTCGTGTGCTTCCTATTTGAGATTAGAGGAACGAAATTCCTTTTTATTTTTTTTATTTTTATTTTTAATAAAACAGCTTTAAAATGACACCTTTACGCTGCACATGTGTCTCCGACAGCTTCTTTTAACCAAAATAAGAGCAGCCACATGTAACTCATTTGTTCGTTACGCATAAATAAGCACTTGCGTTATAGCCGCATTATAAGAAAGCAGCAAAACCTTCAGATATGTGTACAAAACAATTAGGCCTAATTCTCCTAACACACAATAATTCATCACTTTCTCATTCTGTAATCATATTCCAATTTCTTTTAAATAATAGTAATAAAATTATAGGTCTGGTTTTGAATGATTTCGCAATACATGAATAATAGTTATGATAATGATGATGATATATATTATATATATCATATATATATTATATATAAATATATATTTTTAAAGGTCTTGAAGTTTTGACGTTAGTATTATTGTTATTATTATTAATAATAACAATAATAATAATAATAATAATAATAGCAACAACAACAGCAACAATATTAGTAATAATTTATTAGTAATAAATAGTAATAATTATTATGTTATTATTATTATTATTTTCATTATTATTATTATTATTATTATTATTATTATTATTATTATAAAACTTTATTATAAAAATTATATTCACAATGTTTCTCTTGTTATTTTCGATTTGGCTTGGCCCAGAAACGTCGCATATATGTGGACGAATTAAATTAATAATAAAATAAGTATTTTATAAAAATGTATTCATTATTGAATTAGTTTATATTGATATAAGATGTTTACATTTAAGGTTAATTTTATAGTTTCCAATTTTCTTGAGCAATCGCACCAAAATTCACATTCTTCATTATAAGAAAATGATTACTGGTTATATGTATTATTTATTTGTATTGAAAAAAAGACCTCAAGCCTGTGTATTCACTTTGCTATGTCTAATTCTACAAGTTCACTTTCTTGTGTCTGTACAGTTTCTCACAGTTACATTCACTTCAGGAAAACACGCTCCAACTCCATGCACTGCAACTTCACCACCAATCAGCTGGACAATCCTACGCCATTGCTTTTCTATATTTAAAGCCTCTACTCTGCTATAAGCCCATAACTGGCTATAAACCAGCTGCAATTGTTAAGTATGAAGAGGAAATGCAAAAAACAAGCAAAACAAGGAAACTCCTACCATGTGCCGCGCTGCCGCTTCGCCTGCGTCTCATAGGGTCTGTGATCAATAGTGCCACAGCAAGCAGCGCGCGCGGCGAGCCCATTACTGTCACCGTGACGTCACACTCACACACACACACACACACACACACACACACACACACACACACACACACACACACACACACAAGCCGCTGACGCTTCTGTAGTTGCAGGCGCGCGTTTTAAACAGGTGGAAGCGAACACCATAACGCAGAGTGCGCAATTTTAGCCACCGCGTTTTGGACGCAGGATGATTTGCGCTTTGCCCAAACAAATTTGCAGTCCAGTGTGAAGGAATGACGACATAATTTTCAAACGACAAGCGCCTGCTCATTAATTCAAGTGTCAGATATTCAAACGCACATCTGCCTGAATAAACACTTGACAATTTCTGTAGTAAGTTAGCTGATAATTGACGATCATATACAAGTTAGAGAGAGAGAGAGAGAGAGAGAGAGAGAGAGAGAGAGAGAGAGAGAGAATGAATGAATGAAACGAATTAACTGAGAAGGGAAAGATGAAGCCACTTTCCCAGAGCAGTCTCATAAAGTTGATTGATGACTTCCCTTGAGGACTGTGTCCCAGGTGTGTGTGTGTGTGTGTGTGTGTGTGTGTGTGTGTGTGTGTGTGTGTGTGTGTGTGTGTGTGTGTGTGTACGTGTGTGTGGTGTTTTGGGGG
Source organism: Silurus lanzhouensis (assembly GCA_039877035.1). Taxonomy (NCBI): domain Eukaryota; kingdom Metazoa; phylum Chordata; class Actinopteri; order Siluriformes; family Siluridae; genus Silurus; species Silurus lanzhouensis. The sequence continues at coordinate 3,661,834 of JBCEWE010000142.1, forward strand.
GCTTCAACAGAGTAGTCCAGTTTAGACATTTTTGATATCCTTGGACATGAGACAAGTATAATAACTGTGTTGAATTACCAGGATGATTCTGTATCACATGAAGCCATAAGGGAAAGCTTTAAACTATAGTGTGCAGGGTGTGTGGAAATAAAGTGCACTGCTTGATAGAGGAGATCTGTAGGAGATGAAAATGAAAGCTAGTGTGGTCACTAACCTGCAGATATTTAATGCAATTGTGGTTACATTCTTGAAGTTGGTCCAGACCTTATTAGAAAAATACAGGTAGAAAAGCTTTGCAATCCCAGAAGAGTGTACTGAGGTAGGATCTTTATCCTGTTACGACTCTAATTACCTTTTAACAACGCATATTATTTTTACAGTGAGTAATGCAAATAATAATAATAATAATAATGATAATGATAATTATTATTATTATCATTATCATTATTATTATTATTATTATTATCATTATCATTATTATTATTATACACTTTAACCTTTTATGAGGTCAATTTTTCAATCACATCTTGGTTTAGAATTATTCTTGCCCTAACATGATGCAGCTTGGCCCGTTTTGGAAAAAGCAACGCAATAAGAGGTTAATTTGTCTTGTAGGCAAATGATAATGTGAATGCATGGCAGGCAGCTGCTGATTAGAGTGGCATTGTGAAGCATGTTAGTATTAATTACATGGATACGTTCTCACAACATTTGAGACCAGCCAGTGAAAGTATGCAACATGTGAAGGGAAATTCCACAGTATTGATATCAAAACAAATCCATGCCTAGACAAAGAAAACATTATCTAAGAGCAATTACCTTGGTATTCGGTCCTAACTCCAATTTAAAGTTCTCTGAGAGACCATGTACAAACACAGTGTGCCTCGATGCTAGAAGGAAACTAAAGGGAGGATTTTATTTGCAAGAGCCTGTAGCTTGCCCTCTAGTGTTATTTTTTTTGTGCAGAAGACAGACAAAACAATGTCCCAGTGTTTTGAATTGCATTTCACAGTACATTCTCTTCTGAAGAAAACTTGTGCAGAAAGGCAGTATTCATACTGACTTACAGAAAATCTCATCATAGCAGCATGTCATGGCCTACTCTAGATGGTATGACTTTTCATCATCATAAACAAATCTGAGTGGGTGGTGGTTGGGAGATACGTGTAAAATTCTGGTGAAATAATATGTTCTTTGCAGGTTAATCAAGACAGCTAAAGTAGCACCCCAAAATAATGCTTCCCAGTAGATTCAAATCACACCTAATCACATGTGGAAGTTAAGTGAGTAGTAAATCACTGAAGTGGACAGCTGATCCAGTGCAGTTTGTCAGAAAAAAGAAACTGGAGAAAGCCTGATTTAATAGCTGATGAATGTCATATGCTAGTGTTTCCTGTTCCTGCTCCTGTAGGAGTTACCCTGCACTATATAACTTTAACATACATAACTTCCACTGAAAATTAACTGTCAGCTGATATAAGTGAAAATCTGTGCAGTGTTGCATCATCCAGATTTGGAAAAATATTATTTCTATATAATTGTGCAATAATCACCATAACTATAGTATATCTCCAAATGTATTGAAATTTAAATACAAATTTTCACGTACACATTCATAACATGAAAAAAGGAATAGAATATATGGATATAAATAAAGTAAATGAATAAAAAAGTATAGAAAAATATGTATATAGAAAAAAATTCTAATTTAATGTAATTGAATTTATTTGTATATAAATCTAATACCTAGAAATAATGATAAAGCAATGTAAGCTTGCTTGATTTATAATAACTTTGTCTATGTATTAATGTTTTTTTTTAATAATTATATTGAGTATTATTAAATATATTAGTTAATCTTTTCATTAAGCATATGAACATTTTCTGTATCATTTCATGTCCAACAAAGTGTGAATACATGAAGACACATTAATTCCAGTAAAAAAAAATATTTATTTTAAGCAAAGACATATTTAAACTAAAGAATAAGTATTAAATGTGCCAAACTATTTCTTTTGTCCACTGATTCAAATTAACACAGCTCTGAGAGTAAGGGTGTAGATAAGAGCTTAAAACCACATAAAAGGAAATAAATCAAAAATATAATACATTCTGGAGATCCCATTAGAATCATCTATGTTTCCTTATTGTGAAGCTTGTGAAGCTCTTTCTTGTAAGAGCATATCATTTATAAATATGCTTAAGGCTAGCCCTAGCAATGTTATAAGCAGTGGAGTGTAAATATACTTTTAGTCTGGCCTCATGTCAGCCATGAGACACTCACCAGAGATCTGTGAAAACATTAATGTGAGCATTAACAGTGTGTTGCTCCAACCAATGCATTTTTGCTGTAAAATCTGTTTTACTGTTTAAAATAAAGCCCTAATTACAAATGCCTCCATGAGACAACTGATGCTACAAATCCTGTATTCATTCTCTTACCAAAGGTCCAGTAATCAAAGCAAATTCAGCATTTTCCATTTAACCATCCAAGCCTTAAAATACACTCAGCCACCAATCCCAGCCCTGTTACCTGACTTAATCTGAACAATATTATCATCACAACATGTCAAATACATTAGGAGGATTTTTACCCGATATTAGATATTGGATAAACACAATGTTCTCCACTACAGTCCTAACTATTATGAGCGACACTTGCTTATTCTTCAGTGCTTCATCCTGGTCAGGGCTGGAGTGCATGCAGAGTATATGCATGGAAATCTGTGCATGATGTGGGAATACATCCCATGTGGGTCATACATAAGGGCAATTTACACTAGGAAATCCACCAAACGGCATGTTCTTTGGGGGGTAGGAAACCAGAGAACCTGAAGGAAACTCATGTTCAGGAAAGACATCCACATTTCACACATACAGAAACCAGAGCTCAGGATCAACCCAGGAATGTTAAAGCTTTGAGGTACAAACACTACCCACTGTGCTAGTCATAACCAACAATGATACAATTCATTATACACTAGTCAATTTAATTGCGGCTTTTAAAAGTATAATTCATGGAAATCTTTTGTAGCACATTCTGGAACACATTGTTGCCCAGATCCAGTCTCATTCATGACTTCCTTACTCACACACTAAGTGAAAGGACTAAACCTCTAGGGTTAGGATTAGTGAGGATTTTATGCCATCAGTGCAAATCATTCTGTCCTTTCCTGTCATTAATTCCAAAACAAATCTGTCAGGCCTCACTTGTATTATGTAGATAAATTACTGAGGTGTCTGGAGAGATGGATGTAGCAGATTTCCCTGGGGGTGAGGGATTAAACTGTGTTAGATTTGTTCGGCACAAAAATGAACCGGAATTCCCCTGCAGGAGAACATTGAGAGACCTCAGGGAAAAAAATACTATTCAGACTGAGCTGAAACGTGCTAAAGTGGGGTGTCTTCAAATTCAATAAAAAAATTAGACAACATTTTTGTTACTTTTTTATTTATTTATTTTTTATTTTACAAAAGGTAAATGATGTTAGAGTTCACTGGAAGGATTTGCAGAGAATCCATTTCATTGTATTGTGTTATAAAATGTTTCCTGTACATATGCCAATAAACTGTTGAACCTTAAATAAATATTCAGTGGTATGTGGGAGAAAGGTTTTGAAACCTTTTATCAGTGTAAGAGTAAATGTCACCCCAGGACACTGCAAATAGTATATTGGATATTCAGATTTTTATTACCTACTATAGGTTTTAATCTGCACAGATTTCAGGATCATTAAGGTCTTCGCCTAATCATAAGAAATTTTAATAAAAAAGAATGTAACATTAAACTTTAGTAATCATGATTTGCTATCAGCTATTTGCTATGTTTCTTCTTACTTCATAGTAATATTAAAAATATTTAAATTAATCTTGAACATCATCTTCCAAGTAAATTAGGTTTCAACAGGTTGCTTCAATCAGAGCTGATGCTGAAAGATGCTATGCGTTTAGACATTATTCTTAAGCTTATCCAAGCAAGTGGCAATGACAGGTGTCTATGTAGCAACACAAATGCGCACATAGACATGAAGTGTCAAGTGTCAGTCTGCTTCTACATTTATAAATTGTCCCCCATAAGGCCACTCACTTTCCCAACCATATGCACAGAAGCAACAAAGGGGCATGTGCTAACTGACAAGTCTATCTGGATCAGTTCTAAACGGTTAGGACACTACTGCCACCTAGTGGCCAAAGGGTACACCATTACGTACAAGTAGGAGCATCATTACGTACAAGTGAATTTATATATATATATATATATATATATATATATATATATATATATATATATATATATATATATATACACAGTACAGACCAAAAGTTTATATATATTATATATACAGTACAGACCAAAGGTTTGGACACACCTGCTCATTCAAAGAGTTTTCTTTAGTATCATGACTATGAATTAACACGTGGAATTATATACATAACAAAAAAGTAAACTGAAAATATGTTCTATTGTAGGGTCTTCAAAGTAGGCATCAAGAGAATGCCAAGAGTGCGCAAAGCAGTAATCAAAGCAAAAGGTGGCTTTAATTTTTCATACCTGGCACATGTTCAAGACTTTCCTGGCAAGAGTAAAATGTACACTTTCCATCATTGCAAACTGGAAATTCTAAATGCAGTGCTCACTCCAAAAATGACAACATATACTGTCCTAGCCAGGTGTAAAAACATAATGACTGTAGAGTGAAGTATTACCACTCATTAATTTAAATAAAAACTGTTTTGTTTGTCCTATAACCACAGGAATTTGCAGAATAACAAGTCATACTTGTATTGATTTATAGTTATGTTAAATATTCATGAGACAGGTTAGTTCCTGTTAACACTTATAACATCAAAGAACATTAATTAACTTATCTTGATGTTAATAATTAAGAAAACCCTGCAGCTCTTTGTTACAGAGGAACTGCTTCATGATCTTCTCATGTATGAAAAGCATTAGATGAATACAGAGCTAATACAAAGCGCTAACACTGGTGACTACCGCCAAAAATGCTGAATAAAACAACTCTTCTCACAATTGTTTGTAAATGGTTTTAGTCTGGTTGAAAAGAAATGAATTGTGGTCTAGAGTTATACAGAATTTATGAAGCATAGCCGGAATGAACAAAACACACATAATGAAGACAAGTCTGTAACATTAATAGAAAATCCTTTATTTAAAAAAAAACAAAAAAACAAACAAAAAAAAACTACTCATTTATAAATTGTACACTGACATCAGAACAATTCCTCATTACAGCTTGTGTGTATTCCGGTCTTAAAAATAATACTTTTTATATTATAAAGACAATATGCAAAAAGTGACTTCATTATTGGCAGAACTGCATAATAAACTTTCTAAAGCACCAAAAGTCCCTTTACAAATGATTCACACTGAGGTACAACTGTTTGCTGGCTAGAAAACACAGATTGTTTCTTTTATTTTGCTGTGTGCAAATATGTACTATAGTGTTTAGTACCATCATGCACTAAAAGCTTTTCTGTAAACACTTCTCCCAGTTCATTGGTCTTTTGGGATGACTTTCTTTCCCAGGACGCATTCTACAAGCAAGACTGAAACGTCCAGCTGTCCTAGTTTGTCAGCTTGCTGTTAGAGTTCCCCTGTGTCGTGTGTATGACCATCTTCCTCTCGCTTGCTCTCTGACTCTACAGTCGATCCCTTCACACCTAGGTCTCCTTTCCACACCTCGTTTAGACATTCTGAAAAAGAGGGTTAGAAATAATGAACAGGAATATTGTAATCAGAAATGTCTGACTCTATATATACCTAAAGGATTACACAGTATTTTGTGTAGCATTTGCAAAGCATGAATTCAGAATATTTAATTGCTATGGCTAAAATGTGTATTCTTTTTAAGGTATTACAGTACATAAATCATTACATTCAGAATAATTAAACGCTTTATAAATATTACATCAAGCTTTTAAAAAAAAGTTTGAAACTATTTTTCTTTTTTAATGGGCAAACTGTGGCAGTTGTTCAATACGCAGTGTTTAGGGTGTGTGTGTGTGTGTATTTTTCTCTCACCTGACTCTGATTTTTTCAGGACATGAGCTTCACACAGGAATTTCTCCAGTCTTTCCTCCTGGTGATTGAAGTACCAGTCCTCTACCACCTCCTCATATTCCTCCAGCATGGTCTCGCACTGAAACGTAATAGCACGTGTTACCTTATGCACACCCCTCTCACCTTCTAATGCAGTCTCACACTGAAATATATACAGTGTTGGTTAAAAGCATACTCCTTAATCATGCTGTCACACTGCAGCTTACACATGCTGTAAGTTATGAAAACACATACTACACTATTGCACATTTACACAATTCTCACACAAACAGAACAAAACAAACTGTGAAGAAGAAAACAAAAACATGTAGTGGAGATAGCTGTTTTTTATTTACCTGTTTCTTCATGTCTGCCACTTCCACTGATGGCTCATCCCACAGCTCGTAGGGGATACCAAGCTCCACCTTCACCCCTTTATTAACCAGGTTCTTCAGTGTGTTCATGGTCTGACTGGTGCCCTGACCCACAAACACATACATTTACAATCACAGATCTATCTATCTATCTATCTATCTATCTATCTATCTATCTATCTATCTATCTATCTATCTATCTATCTTATGTTTTTAAATATGTGAGTATTCTAATATGATATGTTATTCTTACCTACTACATACAGTAATAAAGTAATTACTAATCTAGTAATTGAACCAGTTTGTGTCAAGCAGTTCAGTCTGGGGAGACTGTATTCAATCTGATTGTAACTGATTTTATGCTGTACAGACTGTTGATTGCTAATGTATATGAATATTCCAGCATTTTCAAATTTCTATCCACTGCATTTGTAGTATATCGTGTGCTCCAGCAGTCTGAGACCACTTTGAAAATCTTGTTGTTTTTTTTTTCATTGTAAACCTGAAAATAATGTGTTTTATAATTCTGGGGAAAGAAATATAACGGCAAACAAGAAATATTCAATATCTTGAATGGGCAATAATCAATATGCAATAATTATTTTCCAAATAGTATAAGTTATTTTTGTACAATTAATACGTGTACATATTTTTGTATTGGATTAGATCAATAAAGGCATTTTCACTCGCAGTATCAGACTTTTTGAACAAGCTGTATGTGTATTTTAGCATTTCAGATTTGGATGTTGCAATAAACACCTTGGCATATCGGAGGCTGCCAGGTCTCTCAGCGTGGACACTGTACTGCAGTATTCTCTCACAGATATTGTCTACAGCTTCTGTCAATCTTGTTTCCCTGGTGAACAAAACAAAAAGAACGAATAAGCACCATTAGTGCATCTTACAAGCTCTTATGCTTTTATTATTGATAACTATAGGATAACAATTGAGACTGCGCTCATCTATGGGGTGTTCATCCTACCAAGTTATCTCAGATATTCCCCGTTAGATAGCATACTATGGTTAACTTACGAAGTGTTGTACTGAATTTTGCGTTTACGTTTTCCAGTATCCAGCACTTCTCCGAGCTCAAGGACCTCTTTGGAGCGGCTGCTCTTTTCCAAAGTAGCCTGCAGCTCTACTGTCAAAAACTTACACACTGTCGAAGAGAAAGTATTCCAACGATAACTAAGAGATGCAAGTAATAAGATGCACATCATAAAACAACTCTGCTAGATAATGATGTGTTTATGATTTGTGTGTGTGTGTGTGTGTGTGTGTGTGTGTGTGTGTGTGTATATATATAGATAGAAGGAGAGGAGGAACACGTTTACAGAAACATCACACAAAGGAGCCGTGTAGAAAAGTGGAGGTTAGGGTGGGCACTTTAAATGTTGGTTCTATGAGGGTAAAGAGAGAGAGATGGCTGATATGAAGGAGAGGAGAAAGGTAGATATGTTGTGTGTTCAAAAGAAGAGGAAGGCCAGAAGAGGAAGGCCAGAAGAGGAAGGCCAAGGAGGAGGTTTCTGTATGTGGTAAGGGAAGACGACTTGTGTGTGTATATACAGTATATACATATATATACACACACACACACACACACACACCTGTACTTATACAGTATATATATATATAAAATATGTAAAAAAAAAAACCAAAAAAAAAAAAACAGCGTAGGAATATATTACAATGACATTAGATCAGAGGTGCCCAAACCTTTTCTATGAACTGACAAAAAACCAAGCTTAATTGAGAGATGTGGGATGAAAATAAATGTTTCAACATGCCAAACATTAATTACATTTTATAAAAATGTGCTCCTCTCATTTGTGATTTTAATATCAACTATGAAATAATTGGAAAACGTGACTATTCAATCTGCATAACTAATGCATATTTATTTCCAAAGTTCTAGTTCAGTGAAACTTATAGTACAATAATCAATAAACAATCCAAACCATATAATAGATTTTACACACTAATTCAGCTAATCAGTGATCTCTAATGAGGGACATGAGCCAGTTTCTGTCCCTGGGCCCAGGTTTAGGCATCTCTGCATTAGAGAAACAAGAAAGGAGGCTGTAATAATGGCACAAAATATTTTTAGTACAAATCTTTCTCCAAGTTTGAGAGTTTTACACTTTATACTTTACTGAATGTAAGCAAAACAAATCTTTGTACGTATTTTGAAATCTCTGGGAGGAAAATCTACACTCCTGCATTAAAGTCTTACTGATGAGAAGCTCAGCAGGTCGTTTCTGTACCTTCACATTTATCTGGAAGCCTTTCTTCCTGTTCCGCTTCTGCAAAACTCAGCATAACAAATACCCATAAAAATAAAACCTCCATGTCGACTTTATTTAAACACTTAAAACCCGACTACGCCACATCGACATGCAGCGGGGAAAAAAAGAATAAAACGGAGCATGCGCGGTGTAGACGCCAGGCTTAGGAACGGGTTGCCAGATTCTCTCTTTTTACTTAAACATGGACGTAAATTGATCAGAATTAAAATCAGAATCGGAATTAAAATCAGAATACGAATGGGAATCAGACTCAGAATTGGAATTAAAATTGGATTTAGAAATAGAATCAGAATTAGAATTAGCTTTATTGACTAAATATGCCTGAGGAAATGTGTTTCTGGTTTAGAGTGCACATCCAGGCAGTGTACAGGATGGTGCTGGTCTAAACAACAATGAACAGTAATACCATGTTTAAAGAGAATCTAGTTCCAGAAATGTTAGATACACTCCCCGAAGTGTGTACCTTTCATTACATAATGATACACGCGTTTAAACAAATATAGAAAATAAATGCTATAAACTTCTGCAAATTACTTTTAAAAATGTTGAATATTTTAGTGTTATTATATTGTATTTCAGATGGATGGATGGATGGATGGAATTGCATGGACGGATTTGATCGGATGGGGTGATTGAATGGATGGATTGGACATGATGGATGGATGAGTTAGATATAATGGGATAGGTTGGGATGGAATGGGATGTAAAACAGAGGTTCCTAAACTTCGGGTCATGGACTGGAACCAAGCTGTAGATTATATAGCACTGGGTCGAACCTTTTTAATGTTTAGTTTATTTATATTTAACTAACTTTGCAGTGGTGTTACACCACTTTTGCTTATGCCAGTTTTCATTGTTTCAGACAGTTTTTTCTGTGCATCGATAAAATGATATGCAACCCCACCCTAAACATATACACACCCCAGATCTTTTCTGCAACCAGTGGCGGGCCATGCATTTGGTACCCTGGCCTTTAATGGGGACGTACAGGACTTATTCCATATATTAATACCACCAATATCACGTCGCAATTATAGAAACCATCAAATCAATACTGTACAAAAACTCAATATAACAACACGTGGTAATACAGAGAGTGAGGCATTTCACATATGGAGGGTGAATAGCATTTTACTAAAGCAAGCTCCAAACCCCTACACTACAAACGCAACTGTGCCTACATCATCTGGAGCAGTTCAGAATTAATATTTGTCTAATAACATATATAACGAATAAAATAATTGCACCGCTCCTTAGAGGCTGTAAGCCAGTGTCACCGCTCGTATTCACTGGTTTGAAAGTGGTGAACAAACAGTTTCCTGGACTGAGACAAGCTAGATTCGGGGTTAGCCGACCTCCTCATGATGTCTAGCTTTTCTTGAAAATAGATTTTTAAGCATGTCCAAGACCAAATCAATTTCTCTTCCTCCGTAGGCATTAAAAGTCTATCTCAGATGTATTTATTTGTGCAGCGCACTACAGACGTGTTTTGCCAGTCAAACTTGGCTGTAACAGTTTCCCACTGACCAACTAATCAGAGGATGAAAAAATGCTGACGCTATTCTGGGCCAGCTAGCTGCCCTGTGAGGAGAATCTGAAATCTGATTGGTTAAAGAACCAGACCCATTCATAATATTCTCCATGGTAAAATAGGCCAGCAGTACTGACTTTGAAGGCCCTGGGCAGATTAGATTGACAAAGTAGCACATAGAGGCTGAAATCTGATTGGACAAAAAATCTAACATCCACATACACGTACTGAAGGCAGTGCAGCCAAGAGAAACGCTATGAAATGAAGTAAATAAACTGTTGGGAATAAATTATTACAATTTCATGGAACAAATATTAGAATTTATGTTGTAAATGTAGATCAGTACTTCTGATAGTGTTTAGGCCAGCAGAGAAGGCTTTGCTGGCCCTGACCTCCCACCACTGGCTGCAACTGAAACTGGTCTCCTGTGCAAAAAAAAAAAAATAAATAAATGTTGGGGACTGCTATTTTAAAAAATGGCTGGCTTTTATTTTGAAGTTCTTCTTAACTATCTACCGGAAATCGGTTATATTCATGTTATTGGATTTAAACACCACGGGAGAGCAGCTGACTTCTGTCTGATTTTTTATATATATTTACCTTTAAAATTCTAGTGTGAGAGAAATGTGTGATCGGGGAACTCCCAGTCACCGCAGTGTGGTGTATATGTACAGCCGGGACTATGTGGAGACCTGTGACTCTTTATCCAAAGTCCCGAACCGGGTGAGTGCAGCATCCGCACCGCACCGCACCGCACCGCGAGCTCCACGGAGACGTCCCAAACCGCACAGCCCGCACTACATAGTGCACCCGAATAGTGCGGGTTTTGATTAGTCACGTGCAGAGTTCTGATGGAGTGTTAAGTGCAGGCTGTATATTATCTATCTCTCTCTTTCTCTCTCTCTCTCTCTCTCTCTCTCTCTCACACACACACACACCACACACACACACACACACACACACAAACAAACCTGCTCTTAGATCATGTACAGTTTCCTGGTGTCACATGTGGCTTAGAACGGCGTGTTTATAACTGTTCAGTTCATTTTTACAATCTTACATTTTATTAAGTATAACTTTATTTTTGTGTTTCTCTCCACAGGCGAGTATGGTGCATTCCCTGATTGAAGCCTATGGGTTATTAAATCATATGAGGTGTGTGTGTGTGTGTGTGTGTGTGTGTGTGTGTGTGTGTGTGTGTGTGTGTGTGTTTGCTGATTTGTTTGTACAGGAAGGTGTTTTTGTATTAGGTTTGATTTATATAAATGCAGATTGAATGGGATGAGATTTGGACGGATGGATGAATTAGATGGGATAGATGAATGGGTGGAATGAATGGATGGATAGATTTGATGGAGTGAATGGATAGATGGATTTGCTGGGATTTAGTGGATGGGTGAATGGAAGGATTTGATGGTATGGATGAATAGATGGAATGGATGGATGTCATTTAAAAGTACTCTGCATGCATTATTTCCCGTTCAAATGTACAAAACGTTCAGAAATGACTAGTAAATGTGCTTTGCATTATGTAGAGCCTGGTCCTGTGATCATGCTTGACCCCATGTTTGCAATATTCTGAATAACATTACAGTGTGGTTAAGCCTCGCATGGCTACTATGGAGGACATGGGCGTGTTTCACACACACTCTTACCTCGAGCACCTGCACAAGATCAGCCAGAATGGAGACAATGATGACCCTCAGTCAGTGGATTTTGGCCTGGGTGAGACTTATAGCATTTGCGTATTTACATAGATTTTTTATGCAATCCAAACCTTTACATATGTATAGTTTTATTGCTGTAAATTGCCAGTTGCTGTTGCTACTACAGGTTGCCAACGTTGCTAACCTTGATCATTGGGAGCTTCAATTAGCTTTTGACAGTAAACAGAGATTTTTTTTTCCTGGACATGCCCACTAGTGGTCCCCAATTGTTGCTGTGTCACCATCACTAGTTAAAACTCACCATCACTAATTAAAAATAATTTGTCTCCATTCGCTTTGTATCAGTGTAAGTGTGAAAACGTCTGACTTCCCACTACCCTGTTTATCAACTCTGATTCACTGGGCAGATTATACTGGATCATAGTTACTAATGAAAAGGTAGAGAGGGTTAATAAAATGTTCATAGTAATGGTAGGCTACAGGGCATCAGTTCTATGGTTCAGTTTAAATACAGCTTGGTGTGTCCTTCCTCCATCTATCAAAATACAACATTCCCCCAGGTGTAATTGATTGTGCATATGTGCACAATTCCCTGTGATCAAGGGTGCATCCCTGATGTGTGCTCTGTATTCCCGTTTAGATTCCAGCTACACCGCAACATTGACCAGGACAAAGTGGTTTTAATGAAGATTTTACGAGAAAGAAATCCATGTCCATTTATAGCATCATGTGATTTCCCAGTTCAGACACTAGAGGGCAATATATGCACATTTCTTTTAAAACCAGCTCTTTTCCAGATCAAGTCAGCCAATATGGATAAAGTTTGCATTTATGTTGGATGGTGCCCATGTGTTCTTAACTCTTGACAAGCTGGCGATTTATATCCATAGTTTGGATGGAAGTAAATAAAAAATGGAATTATTATAGCAAAGCAAACAGTGCAGCTGCCAGATCTTCTGTTTGAGTATGACTCTGATTACTGTTTTCCTGCCATCCTCAGGGTATGATTGTCCAGTGGTGGAGGGTATATTCGAGTACGCAGCTGCAGTTGGTGGAGCCACTCTGACGGCCGCTCAATGTCTGCTGGATGGAAAGTGTGAAGTTGCTATTAATTGGGCAGGAGGCTGGCACCATGCCAAAAAGTAAGAGAACATAGCAAGTTTATTTAGTTAACCTTTTAATCAATTACTGAGTCAACAGACTGAATCTTTCCTTGCATGTTTGTAAAACTACTGACATTTTTCATGTGTGCATAAAGCGCTCTTTATTTTTACTGTCAAAACCAATGAGAATGAAAAACTCCCTAGAAGGTCTGCAGCTCATCATTTGAATTCTTCGCTGCTACTATTCGTTTGCAAAAAAAAAAAAAAAAAAAAGATCAAGCCCTAATTTGTGCTGATAGACAGTCGTTTGATTGTCCCGGGTGACTGGGTCAGAGATGGCCCAGCGAGCTCTCCAACACTCACACAAAAGATTAACAGTGCTTAGACATTTAGAGTGCTAGCTGTGGACTGTTCACACTGGCTAAGTGTGACATGTAGACCAATCTTTGTCTGGAGTACAATATATACGACCCCTTGTAATCAAAATTCTTTCTAGGTTTTGTCATGAGCTTGTAATGATGTTTGGACATCATAAAAAAATGAGACATTTAAAATAATTTCCGAGTACATTGAATGACACTCTGGAAACAGCTTCTGTGTGTGTGTGTGTGTGTGTGTGTGTGTGTGTGTGTGTGTGTGTGGGTGTGTGTTTGGGTGTGTGTTTGGCCAGATCATTCCATCTTGTCGTTGATTATTTTTCTATTACGGTGTGTAATGGGGTGATTTATGAGCCATATACCACAGCAGTCTGCCAATGGTAAAAATTTTTCATTTACATTATAACAGCTGTAAACAGATGTTCCCTTAGTTTCTTTTCTGTTTCATTTTCTCTTTCTCTGCAAAGCACTCCATCCTGTTGATTTTCCCATGTCAGGGAACACATTTATTTGACCTCAGGCTGTTACAAAGCACTGATACTTGTCCCTGTGTACACTGGTTTGCATGTATTATGCCAGTGTCCTGTGCCATCTACTGTATCTCACAAACATCAATGTGCAGCTTGTAGAGCAGTACAGATTTACTGCCTCTGAAAATAACAACATACAGCCATTATTGTCAATATAACCGGCAAAGAAAGTGATTACACCCTGAGTCAACATGTCACAACTGTGTCCAAAGTGTCAATATTTTTATTTGGCAAGAGTAAAAACCATGAGTTATATTTTTGTTATGTTATAAATGATAGTACAGGTCAATCAGATAAGTGTTTTTTGTGTTTTTGTGCGTGCACATACAGGGACGAAGCATCAGGGTTCTGCTATGTAAACGATGCTGTTCTGGGGATTCTCAAACTGCGAGAGAAGTATGAGAGGGTGCTTTATATAGACGTGGATCTTCACCATGGCGACGGTAATAACTCTGTTAGCTTCAGAGTTATTCAAAGCAGTGTATAGCTAAACTGAAATGTATGTCTACTGAACATAGTGCATGATTTTTATTAATCTATAAATCTTTTTTTTTTTTTTTTTTTTTCTTTTTCCTCGAACATTGCCTGATCTGTGGTCTGTTGTGCAGGCGTAGAAGATGCCTTCAGCTTTACTTCCAAAGTGATGACTGTGTCTCTGCATAAGTTCTCTCCTGGCTTCTTCCCAGGTTGGTTCAGCATGCTTCTTTTGCTTCAGCGCAGATCAGCCTGCCTTTTAATTCACTAAATTGACAGCCATGTTTTAACTGATGCCAAGCTCAAAGCAGCCAGCTCCACATCAGTGCCTGTAGAGTCTGATTACCGATCTGATAGTTGGACACAATGGCTTTGCTGACTTGAGGAGAATAGTGCGCAACAGGGGCCAGCACCAGCATTTCAGCCACTTTTTCTTCTTACGTTCAGTTACCAAATGTTATTGCGCTGGCACTGAACAGAATTTAATTTGCACCCATTGCTGTTCTTCATAACCCATCCCACCCATCATGCCCAGCATGCATGTGCAATATACCATGACACACACTTCAAGGTTGTGTTTCTGTATTAGACTGCGTGCTCTTTAATAAAAGATCAGGCGCTATATAAAGTCTTTTTAAGTTTTGATGTAATTTGAGAAATCAAATGTCACATTCACAATAGGGATATCAGAACAAGTTTACATTTAAATTATTAATTCAACAAATAAGTACTTAATAATAATAAATATTTTTTAATTCCACATTGGTCCCACAGGAAATTACTGTTTAATTTCACAATTTATATATATATATATATATATATATATATATATATATATATATATATATATATATATATATATTATATATATATATATATATATTTAACATTTTACAGTAATTGCATATTGTGATGCAGACGTCAGTAAAAACGTGTGATGGATGGTAGGATTGTCCACTGGTGATCCAGAAAGTTTGCTTATCTATAAGTAGAGTGTTATTTTAAGGTGTTTTTGATTTCACAGGCACAGGTGACGTGTCCGACACAGGCCTAGGAAAGGGCAGATGGTATGCTGTAAACGTGCCTCTAGAGGACGGAATCAGAGATGATCGCTACCTCCAGGTCTTTACCAGGTCTGCTGCTGTACCTCCACATAAAGAACTGCAGTGAAGTTTGTGCTTGTAGATGCAGATCGAGTTGAGCAGATGTTATGAAAAATGATTGAGTCTCTCTTTTTTTTGTATGACAGTGTCATGCAGGAAGTAAAAGCGCTGTTCAATCCTGAAGCAGTAGTAATGCAGTTAGGGGCGGACACCATGGCTGGTGACCCTATGTGCTCTTTTAACATGACTCCAGTAGGAGTGAGCAAGTGCCTGAGCCATGTGCTGGAGTGGAAGCTACCTACACTTCTCCTGGGAGGAGGTCAGTGTGTGTCTAGGCAACTAGTATTCCTTCTACTAATTGTTTCTTATGAACTGTAAAAACATACGAGCTACTCAACATGGAATAAAAGCACATAAAGATGATCTCTTTATTTTATTGAGAAATTCAAGTTATTACTCTATGCATATTTAATCTCAACACCTCCCAGATGGAGGTGAGTCCTACTGTTTGAGTGCTGCTTTCTGATCTACTGGGCTTGAACACCATGAAAAGGCAATTGCTAGTTAACTCACATGAACCTCGTCACAATCCCATGATAATACCGCAGTGGGTTTGTTTGTGTTGACGAAGTGCAAGCCTAAGTGCAAATGCTTTTGCGTAACAAAGCTTAAAGATAAGCTCATGTCGGAGATACCGAGTGTGTTTGTCCATTCATGCTGGTTGCCTCTTGTTCCTGTTGCCAGGCTGAAGCCGTGGCCAAAAATTTTATTAGTGTGCGATTTAAATAAGGGGGTAAGAAAATAAACTTTGTGATTTTAGTCTATTTTGAAAGGAGCTCTGAACTCCAGACCTGCCTGACTCAGCAGTGGATGAAAGGTAGTAATTACAGCAGTACAATAAGGCCCTTTGCTGGGATTCTCTCTCTCTCTCTCTCTCTCTCTCTCTCTCGCAGGTGGGTATAACCTTGCCAATACTGCCCGCTGCTGGACTTATCTGACAGGGACAGTCCTGGAGCAGAGTCTATCCTCAGAGATACCAGACCATGAGGTAAGACATTTTTCCTTGAAAATCTTTCTTTCACTCCTACCCCACTCCATGTCTCTCTCTCTCTCTCTCTCTCTCTCTCTCTCTCTCTCTCTCTCTCTCTCTCTCTCTCTTTCTCTCTGTGCTGAGTCACTGGCTCTAATCAAAGATGTCTGAGCACCTCTCAATAAACGCATTTGTTTTCATGTGATTCAGAGAGGGTGTGTGTGTGTGTGTGTGTGTGTGTGTGTGTGTGTGTGTGTGTGTGTGTGTGTGTGTGTGCTCATGTACAGCGTGAAGGGGTTTTTAACAATACCACTCTGTCCCTGCTGCCTGACAGAGAGGGGCTTGTGCTTTTCTTTCCTCAACCTTTTTCTCCCTCTCTCCTCTTTCCTTGGAGAAAGAGAGGGCATGTGTGTGCACACATCATACTGAAAAGACGGAAGGGGGGGTTTTGGAGGCTGAAGATTTTTTTGGAGGAGAGGGATTGTAAATTCCCACATAATTGCTTCTTCAGAAGAGAGCGCTGTAGAGACTGTGTTTGTAGGGGAGGGTAGCTGGATGGAGGAGCTTTTTGAATGTACAGTGATAGGTTGATATCTTTCTGCTTCTTACACTCACAAAGAGGGTCTTTTAGCACTATAGAGGGCGCTTTCATGGTCAGCTAAAGAAAAGATGCTCTTGTTTCTTCAAACCTGAACTCCGGCAAGAGGTTGACCTTTAACCTCATTATTGGCCAAGCACCTCAAATAAGACTGCATAAATGTGGTCTGACCATGGAGTGGAATAGAAAGCATCTGGGGTTTTGTTGTGCTTTATCTAATCATTGTGCTTTGTAAGGAATAAAACCCATTTGTGCAGGCTATTATACCAAAGTAATCTATGAGGGAATAGCATTACCATCTAGTAGCAACAAGTCCAGATGTGATTTTTATTCCTCTTATTACAGCATCAAATAGACAATTGTTTGATTATTTTAACAATGGTATATAAATGTATTACAATTATTGTTGAACATCCACAAAACAAGTCATTTACTGTATAGCTGTTTTTAACAGATGTTCCCTCAACAGCCTCTGTCTTTCTCTCTAAGTTAATAATAATAATAATAATAATAATAATGCAAAATACACTTGTCATGTTAACTGCAACAGGAAAGTTAAAGTGCTCTGTTCTCTGATGTTGTGTCAAAAAACATAACGAAACAGCTTTTCATAAACATCTCATCACACCAGACTTCACCAGATCAGTTAAAAAAACAGTTTTTAATTATAGGTTTCCGTTACTTGGATTATGAACCATACAAGTTTGTATAATTTCTTACGATAAAAATGCTAATGAAATACTAATGCAGTCATATAAACCATGCAGCCAGAACTACTGTTTGATCTGGCATGTTGTGGAAACGTAATTTGGGTAATCATAGCTGAGCATTCAGCATGTCATAGTTAAGTCATTATAGTTCATATACACTTATTATAATTATAGCATCGTCAAGTTAATCACTTTATTAATTATTGGGTAATGAATCGAGGAACTTTGATGGAATGATTTGTGTTTGTATTCCAAGAAAATATGTAAACCCAGTTGCTTAAGGACAGTCCATCCTCATTAAATGTCATAATATTCCTCAAAGCTATAGGTCTTTTCCTGTTTTTCTTTGCTTAAACTTTCTTTAACCCCAGTTCAGCCTATCTAAACTTCAGTATATGAACAACACTATAAGCTCTACTCCTCATTTCCCATCTACCCCCTTCTTTTTTCATAGTCTCTTATTTTTTCCCTTCAGTCTTTCAAATCGCAGCAAGAGTCCCCCCACCGCATGCACAGACTCCCTCTCCCTGCCACTATTGTGTGTCCATCCCGGCCAAACAAAACACGCTTTAACGGTAGCATGAGTTCAGAGAAAATGAAAAGTTGGTGCAAAAGAAAGACATAAAGATGTAAAGCTGATAATAACTGTAAAGAACTAACCGAATGTCTAAAGCTATTTGAGCATGGAGCTCTCCTTTACTTGTCTTTCTTTCTGGGCTGAAAACTCTTTCTATGTTTTGCCCTGCCAACAGTGGAAACAATAAGAGGCAGAGATACTCAAGTAGGGAATACAACAGCTTCATTCAAGCAGTCAGGCTCCACACACTCACACAGGCAGATGACCAAATGGAAGGCCAACAGAGGGTTATATAGCTAGACCCCAGCCGAGGACAGAACTGTCTTTTCTTTTGCTTTTATTTATGCACTAGCTGATGAAGCATTTTCTCACACATTCTTTATAGTTTACAGTCGATGTGGATGAAAGTCCGCTTCTCAGTTTAAAAAATGTGCAAGTTCTGTCAATTGTCTTATTTCATCACTTTGTAACTATTCCCATAATGCTCCATGTCCAATTGACCTGTGGTAAAGCCAGATTTTCAAGCTGTGTTCAAAACAAAAGGTTATAGCTGCCTGGATCTGTTACTGCTGCAACGGTCCTAAAGGAAGTGTTCTAGAAGATATCACTTTGATATCTGTGATAGCGGAGAAAGGCTTCACAGCACTGTCTTATGGGATTTGTGGAAAAATGAAGGATGCCTTTATTCTGCCTTCAACCAGATGACGGGGTCTTAGAAGGTGACTGCATTGGATATGGCTGGATGTTTTTCTGAAAACATACTCTACAGCCTGAGAAGGCAGCATTGTTGAGTCCTCAGTTTTGGACCAGTCCAGGTCCTTCGCTTCATCATTTTTTTTTTTTTTTGTTGTGAGCCCTGCAACCAAGTTCCCTGGTGGCCGATGCTGCCCTGTCCAGGGCGTCTTTAACTGTGTCATTTGTTATTTTGTTCACAAAAAAAATTTAAATGATTGTAATTTGAAAACTCACAGTGAGGGATGCATTCCTCAGTTTAGTCTAAAAATAAATATCAGTTGGCTGACCAATGGTTCAATGGAAACTAGACAAAGCTTTGTCTTTATCTTATGTATTTTTTTACTTTATCTATCCTTATCAGTGATAAGTGGGCGAAGCAGATAATGTTTTCGTACCCGTGGCGTAAGGCGCTCGGCTGTGACCCCTTGGGTGGAAACGGCCGTCGCTGTTCAGTGGGCCGTCCACATGTGTACATCCTCTCTCCTCTTTTTTTAGGCCTTGTTTTTACTCGTTTCCGCTGAGCCTTTCCCAGCACAGCCCAGTGAAATAACAAACAGCAAGCCCTCTGCTTCCCCCTCACCATGTACTCACTTCATTACTCAGCCTCTCTCTGTCTTTTTATGTTTTAGTTTTTTGCTTCCCCATATCTATCTGTCTTTCACACACACACACACACACACACACACACACACACACACACACACACTTTCTTCTTTTTTTTTAGATACAGACGCACACTCATGCTCTCGTTTTCTCTCCTTCACTTTGTGGTGAGTTTGGGAGGAGTCCGATATAAGTTTTGAGGGTGTTGGAGACCGGGTGCTGGACAATCAGCACCATTTCCCTCTATTGTGAGATGACACACGCAAAAACTGCATGTGTTCCAATGAGCCTGAAGAGTCAACCTAATAATGAAAACTATACAGTTAGTGAGGTTCTATACATGCAGCACAAACACACACACAAGCACACACAGGAGGACAGCTGTGGCTATGCTAGTCAAACATTGCTAAATGGATTAGAAGCACTCCTGTCCCATGTGAATAATATTTGGGGGGGTATGGCTCTCCTGGGATGAGCTCACAGAATAAAAAAAACCGCACTTTCTAGTGTTTGTGCTGGTTCTTAGGCGAAGAGAATTAGGTGTGAATAGAGCGTAAGAGCTGCAGATACAAAGAAATCCTTTTGGCCATTTTACCGTTGTACAATTGGATCTGTGGAATAATTGGGAAGCAGTTCGAGGACAGTACGACAGTAACACCACCCAAATTTGGTTTACTGATTGAAAGGGGCTCACACCACTCTTTTATAGCTGTTATATAACACATGATAACCTTTCAGTATTTATTTCTGAATCTTGTGTACGTGTGGTGTGCTTGCATGCAGCCGTGTGCTTGCGTGCGTTCTCTGTCAGTGGTTGGTCTTTTCTGAGCTCCACCAAACTCTGGCGACAGTTAAGCTGCTTCTCCACCTCCCAGTCTGTCTCCAAACAGTATAGTGCTACACATGCCAATTCACACTCGCACAAACACGCTGAGCCACGCAGAGGTGGTGCTGTAGAGGAAGGCAGCAAGACTAGACGACGTGATGTGTTTGCGTTGTCTGAGGGTTTGCCCCTTACACATGAGTTGATTTCCTGTTTTTAAGTTATTGGAGAAAGTGGAGCTGGGAAAGAATAGCATACTATTATTGTAATGTCATACATCACCAGTACAATATGCCTCTCAACACATTTAAATCGGGCACCACTTGATCTAACACAGTAAAAGATTAGCCAGTAATGATGTCATTATAATTTCTATATATTTTTAGAGATAAAAATAAAAAAAGCCCAATCAGGAGCCTGTGTAACATGCAGAATACAAACGGTACACTGAGTAACATTAGACTTGCAGAATAACACTGAAGAAATGTATCATGCTTTCTCTGTAGTCTGTAAGCATACTCAACCATAGAATCATTTTGTCACGAATCTATTTCCAATTGTAAATGGTAATTCACTTCAAAAGCATTTCTAGAGCATTTGTTATTGTCTGAAATAGCAGTTACGCTTACATTTCAGCCAGTTTCTCAGTCCATGTGATTCGTATCCCCCAAAATGCAAGATGATCTGTGTAAATCTGTGTATTCATAGCTATAGATTTACATCACACAGTTCCACATTATGTATGTCATTGTCTTCAGTGGTGCAGAATTAAACACAATAGAGGCCGTTGTCAGGAACATATTCGATGACTGCATCTCCTAGTTTTTAATTAGACTTAAAACCACAACAGTCTCACAATGCTAATAATATTTAATTGATTAAAGTAGGACATTTTTTATCCAATTCAGTAATGTTACATTTTGTTGAATGACCAGTAAACAAATTAGTGCCCGTATATTATGTAAAATGTAGCTTTTCGAGTTACCAAAAAAGTAGGATGAATGTTACCTTTCCAAAAACATAACACCATATGAAAAACTACATATTAATTTAGATGTTTATACTGAGTATCCACCATACACCGGTTTATACCTATTCTGCATGCACATTGTTACTATAGAAACAATAATGTATTTGAATGAACACAGTAATATTAACCTTATAGCTGGGACTACTTTGGAAGTTGCTGCTATAGAAAGATAGAAAGATAAAAAGTAGCTGCTATAGAATGTAGAAAAAAACCTTCTGACCAATCAGAATAAAATAAAAAATTCTACAGTGTGATACTAATTCAGTAGTCATTCAGCAATCTAATGTGGTGTCAAGTGTGTTCCACGATGATTTTTCTTTGGATATCTAAAATTCACCTTGTCCTAATTTCTAATAAACTGTGTTGTAACTACAGCTGGCCCTACTTTACAACACCCGTGTGTCAGTGATGTTCCAATTTGTACAGCCTTTAGCTTACTACAAACATTGTTGTCGTGGTAAGACAAGTTGTTTGTTATCAGACGTGTTTTACATCCAGTGTAATTTCTAGGTAAATCCACAAAGGGACACTAAGAAACACAGCCAGGGCAAGCTGTTTGAATCACCTTCCTGTCTTCTCTGGAGAGAGGAAGCTTGACACATTGTGAAGTTCATCACACCCTAGTTATCAACTCCAAGGCCTTTTTGTTTGAGGTGTTTGTTTCCATTGTAGACTTTGACCGTACATTACAGTGCCTGTTGCGTGTAAATCCATTCACATTTGTCAATAGAAAAGACATTACAGCTTACAATCTGACCTCAGATCAGTAGACAGAACCGTGTGGTTGGGAAAGCTATGCCATCCTGGTAGGGAAATAGCTGGCTCTCACAATTCCTGGAGTGGGATAAATGCAGGAAACAAGTCTAGAGGAAGTCAGTTACAGCACAGGCCTGGTGGTGTGACATGAGAGGTTAGAGGTCCAAAGCCAAGAGCTGAAATTTAAACCGGCTTTCTTGTTGCGTAAGTGGACGAAGGACAATGAGATTTTGAGCAGGGTTTTGACCTCTATGCTAAATGTATTGTTCTTGGGTTCTGTGTGGGTTTCCCAAAGCTGTTCCTGTGTGACTTGTCCTGTCGAGAAGAGAAACTTGACCTTTGTTGTGTTTGGTGAACCTATGTCCTGTGAAACATTTAATAAACTTTCCTTTTTTTTATTTTTTTTTATCAATGTTTAAGGATAGATAATAATGACTGATTTTAAATTGTTAGCTGATTTTAGCTTTGCTTGATTTAAAGCTGAATAATTATTATGAATTAATTTATATTTTTTTACAATTAAGTGTGATTTTTGGGAACAATTAAAAGAATGTAGCATGATGATAACGGACACAAGTATGCAATAAAAACACACGCTCGAAAATATAGCAAATACTGTGTGTGTTTGTTGTGCTTCAGCTTGTTCTTCAAAGTGGTCTTGATGTGGTCCAAACCAAACAGTCCAGCAGTGAAGCGGACAGAGTTGTCTCAGCTTGATGTACATGGGAAAGCCTGAGTTCATGGGAAAATACAGGAGTTTGTGTGAGTGTACATGTGTGTAGTTTAGCAAGTGGTAATGTGAAAGTTACTGTATATGTAAATGAATGTGTTTGTCCAATATTGAAAGTAAATTTCTGTTTATTAAAATGTGGATTTGTATGAACAGTAAGATGTGTGCATACACTGAGTAGGTGTTTGGATGTACTTATGTGCATGTGTTTTATGTGTGTGTGTGTGTGTGTGTGTGTGTGTGTGTGTGTGTGTGTGTGTGTGTGTGTGTGTGTGTGCGCCTGTGCGTTGTTGAGATTCTATAATCCCTTGCATGTTGAAGCGCCTTGGGATCGGAGGTAAGCCGGATAAACAAGCAGGAGATAATTGAAAGCAGAGTTGAACTAACACACAACCCCTAAATATATCTCCAAGACAAAGCGGTCAATGTCTTTCAAATTAGCACAGCAGCACGGCCGGCTGTATTTGTTGGACAGCCAATATCGTTTCCATTTGAAAAACATAATGCATTGTTTAATGGTATTCTGTTCATATTGCACAATAAGGGAAAGTTTTTCTGCTTATTGGCTGGCCTTCGAAAGTAAGAGGTCAGACACAGGGCGAGATGACAACAAGTACAGAGATCTACCGGCCATTTGGAATGTGTGTGTATGTCTTTGTATCGGTTTGTGCAGTATCTGAGGACAGAAAATGTTTGTAGATAACATACTAATATTGAATAAAGATTCCCCATAAAATTCCAATGTTAAAATACAGTCTAAAATCTAAATCTCATTACCTGTTAGATAACTGTTTGCTAACTCCTTCCCTTTTTCTAGGCAAACTTTGCCAGTTCTGAATTTTATTAGTAATATGCTCGTTTCTTCCTGCTACCTTTTTGAAAGTAATCATTTTAGACATATTTTATTTAAGTTAAAACCAAAATGAATTTTTCTTTTGGGTTCTATTGGATATCTGTTGAGCTACTGACACATGGTGCCCAGATACACGAGGTATTTAATCTTTCTGCTATGAGAAGCATGAAAGGCATAAGTGAAAATTTTAGATCAGTCATACTGAAGTTTTTATAAGACAACGGTTTTTGAATTAGCATGCAAGTGGATTTCCAGGATTAACGTTCTGTTATCTGAGCAACAGTTTGTTTTTATTTCTCTTGCAGTTCTTTACAGAATACGGTCCGGATTATACTCTGGAGATAAGCCCAAGCTGCCGACTCGACCGCAACGAGAGCCAGCAGTTGGAGCGGGTCATCAGCACTATCAAAGGTAATTGTTGTGAAGACAACCAGAACTGCACCAAACACAACTGTTATGCACCCACACTATACCCCTGCTGCACACCTCAAAGCAGTGCCATTGCTACAGATGGAATTACTTTGGCCTCTTCAAAGGAGCTGGTTATAAAGTCCAGAACATTTGGTTTGTTTATGTAGACAGTCACTGATGCTCGGTTGAATGGCGTAATGCCGGTTTTCAGGCAACATTCGTTCATTCAGCTGTCTCTTCTGACTCAAAAATAATCTTCCACCCTGTTCTACACTCCTGTAAATCTCAGAAACTAATCATGGCCACCTGTCAATTTATGCCATCAGCATGATTCAATCAGGGAAATGAATAAAATGTATAGGATTGATTTCCCCAGGATGTAAATAAGGCTTATCCCTATTAAGACCCCATGAATACCTTCAGAGAGAGTAGCAAAAGATAGGCCCTTTCTTGAATTCTCTTTTGTTCTCTTTCTTTCTTTTTGGCCAGTGAAGATGTTGTGTATGTTTA
This sequence comes from Silurus lanzhouensis, assembly GCA_039877035.1. Classification (NCBI taxonomy): domain Eukaryota; kingdom Metazoa; phylum Chordata; class Actinopteri; order Siluriformes; family Siluridae; genus Silurus; species Silurus lanzhouensis. The sequence goes on from JBCEWE010000142.1 coordinate 3,686,726, forward strand.
AGATTAAAACAGTGATACTTTCTCTTTCCACGAATAAGTGTTTTGGGTGTATATAACCAAACTGGGCTTGAACTGCTGCTATGTGGTTAACTTGTGAGAAAAGAATGCCTGCTCCAGCTTCTCATCTCCTTTGGAATGTTTCTCTCTGTACGTGTGTGTGTGTGTGTGAGTGTGAGAGAGAGAGATGGGTGACAAACATCATCATGGTCTTTTGTCTTGAACACATTACTCCCTTTGGGACCAGCCTGACTGGAATAAAACCGCTCTGGACTTAGCCTGGGTTCAGGCTTTGAAACTCAGCTGCCAGAAAATGGAAGTGAAGGCTGTCTGTGCCAGTAAATGTCAATTTAAGAACAATCCCAGCTTCAGCAGTGATGGTATCATCTGCTTTACCTCCCGTATAGATTTCCTTTGACCCATCTTCAACCGAACACTGTATGCCTTTGTATATCTGTCTCTCACTCTCAGCTTAAATCTGGCTAATGTCTGCCCACACACAGAAATGTTAGAGCCTATTCATTAAGATAAAGGTCATGCAGAGGTCACAGTCCACCTTAAAACTTCAGCTGACCTTCAGTAACTGCAGGTTACCATGTGGCCTGCATGACTAGCAATATTTACATGTTTATATGTTACACATTTATATATATACACCATGTTTTGGGCCCAGTTATTTTTTAGTTTACAAGAAAAAGGGTAAGAGCAAATATATCCTTTGTATTACTGGGGGGAAAAAACATTCAAATCACAAAAGGCTGCATAAGTAATCACTTTTGTTGAACACCATACCTATTATGAAAAGCTGCTGCTGCTGATGGTTTCAGATAGCTGGGTGCACTGTGCTCGTAGTTGTTCATGAGCTTGATATTACAAAGCAAAAGTGAACTTGGATCAGAAAAAAAAAAATGCCAATTTTCACCAGTGCCAAACTCTGCTTATATTTAGTACCCATGTGGTATGTGTACAATGTCGCGGCTGTGCTCCCTCCCTGCCATGCCACCAGAGACTAATTAAAAAGGGCTTAAGCTGCAGACTTTCCAGTTTCTTTCTTAAGCTTTAGAAATGGCATGTTGTGCATATCCTATATGAACAGGTCTGGGGCCAGTCTTAAACTAGTATTAGTCAAGTCACCAGTTCATAGTACAAAGAAGTCCTGATCTTTGGCTGTTTTTGGGGCAGGTCCCTGTAGTATTGCTGTGTATGTTGTGTCTTTACTCAGTTCCACTCCTGTCTTTTATTAAGGTGTTTGTGGCTGCTTTGAATTAACCAGGGTGTCTATAGATACATAGATTGAATTCTAGAATCTGGACAGCATTAAATTAAGTATATGAAAAGTGTCGGATACAAAATCATTAGCAAAATTTCTAGTTTTCAGATCCTCAGTGATATAGTTCATGCTCAGATTATGTATGTGGGAGACCTCTAATAGGTTTAAATGAGTCTGAGTGGAAGAACTAAGTGGTGTGGCCTTGTACAGTTCATACAGTTTGCACCATGTGGGTATGGACCCGGGTTTCTCACACATCTCCTTTGCCAGACAAGCAGAATGTGGTGTAACAGCTGGCCTCTGTGTCCCTGCTAAGAGTAGGTTGGCAGTCTTGCATGCCAGTGTTTGAGCTTCCCCACCCTTGGAAACCTCAAACAAGACTGAGAGCTTTTCTAAAGAATAATGGACTGCTGCTTGACCAGTGCTGGGCATGGCAGTGGAATGTACTCTGTGTCAAGGACAAAATAAAATGCATTTCTTGATTAAGTGTGTTCATGTGAGATCATGGAGTAAATGAATGCCATTTCAGTTGGTGTCCAGCAGTTTGTGGTGTACTATTTTCCCTTCCAATTTTTATTCCATTTCATTTCTTCCACTAAGAAATCTTTGATTTCCCCTGCATGCTATAATGTAAGATGTTGTCAAGGAGGAGGCAGCATTGTGACAATTGTGATCAAATTTAAATTGCAGAAAGAAACTTTAACCTTTATCTAAATTCTATTTGGCTGTCCCATGACCACTTCATAGAAAAACAAAGATCGGTAAATGGTTTGCCTCTTCTGCAGAAGTCTTCTGCTTCAACCAGGTCATATTTTTAATTGGCTATGGCAGGAGTGGACGTTTTTGTTTGAAACGATGATCTGTGAACAGGCTTTTCATTCATCATGGGGACCAATGCTGCAAACTACTGTACTAATACATATATTACTTCTGCTGGTTTGGCAAACTATTTAGTGTGGTGCTAAGTGGTGTTGGACATAGCCAAACAATTCTTTAAAAACTGTGATTGATCAACACAGGTAATAAATGGTTCGCCCCTCGGCCCCTGCGCATTATCACGGTTTCTGAGCACATCTGGGGAACGTTTTATGAGATTCTGAGTTTTTCACTATATTGGGGGGGGATAGACGGGAACACAAAAGTGTTTAAACGCCATATATGGTTGATTTCTCTAACTCTGTTAGTGCATTAGTAGAGCAATTGAAATCCCTATTGACTGTGGCCCTGTATAAGCCAGAACAACAGGACTGACTAATGAAATGTGGCCTGTGTGAGTGCTGTGCACTGCAAAACAAACATTCAATTCAATTCAATTCATTTTTATTTGTATAGCGCTTTTAACAATGAACATTGTCTCAAAGCAGCTTTACACAGATAATGTGGTGATTAAACGTAAATATGTTCCTTGTAAGTAAGTTTGTCCCTGATGAGCAACTGTGGCGGGGAAAAACTTCCCGAGATGGCATAAGGAAGAAACCTTGAGAGGAACCAGATTTAAGAGGGAACCCATCCTCATCTGGGTTGCACCAAATGTCCATTTGAAGCAGATATACAATGTTGCGGGGTACAGTGATGATGATCAGAAGCGAACTGCACTCCCGAGTCAGTGCAGCAGACCACCGACACCAACTACAGTCCAATCCGTCCTCAAAGCACCCGTTCTACTCCGGAATTACATGGAACCACCCAAGGTGTCGATGAGAGACTGTCCCAAGCTGCACAGAAGTGTGAAGATCCACGGAGGGGAGAGGGGCAGGAACAGTGGTCACTGGAACCTCAGGAGCATGTTTAACTCGACCGAGAGAGAGAGAGAGAGAGAGAGAGAGGAGAGGAGAGAGAAGAGAAGAGAGAAGAGAGAGAGAGAAGGATATGGATTATTAAGTGTCCCTATTGGTGTATGAAAGTTAATGTCACTGTGCAGTTTGGACTCCGGCAAGACTCGCTATGGCAGCATAACTAAAAGGGAGAACCAGAAGGTAACACAGACATGAGGGATCTCTGGGATAAGAGATGACCCACCACACCACCGTCAACAAACCCGAGTGAACGTGTGAATGTGAGGGGACGACAGCATACAAATATCCCAGTTCACCAAACACTCTATATCCATGCTCCCTCCAGATCTGAGCCTTTAGCTAAGAAAAATCTACTGATAAAAGGCTTGACTAAATGAATAAGTTTTCAACCTCGACTTGAACACTGAGACTGTGTCCGAGTCCCGAACACTGGTTGGAAGGCTGTTGAAATCATGTAACCAATAAAAAAAAAAAAAACCTTATGCCATTATTCTACGCCGTTGCTTTTTTTTTTTTAATAGTCTATTCCCACAAATTATGTCGTTGTGTGCTGTACTTACAATGAAGAAAACAACTAAAGCAAAACAACTCCATGTACTCTTCAGAATGTAGTTGAGCACAGACAAATCTGAAATAAAAGCCCTAGTGAGCGAATAATGCACTTAGCACTCTTTAAATGCCTATAACAATCTTGCATCCAAGCCGAAGGAATTTGTGGTCTCATGGATAACCAGTAATGTCACGTAGCCTTAAACAGCTGCCTGAAAAAAAATTACACAAGATGACTTGTGAGTAATAGGAAACAGGACGTGCCAATCACTTCTGATGCTCCACGGTCAGAAATGTGGAAGTGTTTCCCCTTAACACTGAACTTCATATTAGCTTTGTTAGCTGCTTTTCATTCAGACAGGCATAATGTTATGAAAACGCCAGCGGGCCGTGTTGATAGGAATATCCTTTTCAACATGTGTTACGTGTCATGCAAATCAAAACAGGAGGCTCAAATATTGTCGATTTACATGTCGTCCTATTTGCATGCCTTTTTGCCTCTGAAGGAAATGTAATAACTTTGATATTTCCATTCTGACAAGGTGTGAGCTTTGGAAATAAGTGTCCGTGTGAGATAAGACAAGATCAAATGCAGTTCACATGCCACCAGTCAACATTGTATTAACTGGAATGTTCAATATTTTCTTTCTCTTTATAAATGTAGGAAGTATCCGATCAACTATGTACATTTTATAAGTATTATTAACCAGTTTGATTGAAATGGTTTATCTTTTATTGTGACTAAAGCAGTGGAATTAACTTTTTTTTTCATTTGTGGAGAAAGAACAGACAGAGTCTGAGTCTCTAGACGACTCCTCTGAGATTGAACTGTTTGAACTTAAATACTTTTCTGGGGGTTTTTTGTTCGTGACATTAAAACAAATCCCGATCATGCTCTTTGTTTTCTATAGTAACTTCTTATAAACTCGTTCTTGTTTTTTCTCTTGTTTTTTTTTGCTTGTTTACAGGGAATCTGAAGAATGTCGTTTAAGCAGTGGGCTTTAAGCTCATGTTTCCAAATCAGACCCTGTTCTCCTAATGAAGACAGTATGTGGGAGCCATCAAGGGAGCGGAGCTTTGGAAAACATTACTCAAATGTTTCCGAGGAACTTTGTTTAATGGGAAAACGAGCGGGCTAGTGTTGCCCTTTGCGAGATGTCCGAAGTCTGTGTGGGTCACAAGGTCAACAGTCCACAGTGTTTTTATCGGGGTTAATTTTATTTTTATTTTTTTTTTACATAATTTTATTGATATTTTAAATGAAAACGCAGGACCTGTCATATCCAATCCGATACACTTACGCTAAAACATGTCAAGAAAGAAAGAATTTAAATTCTGAAATTTGGTGCTTGTTTCTTCAGTACGGTTGTAGTTTTGATAGCATTGTTATCTTCATGGATTCACTTCAGGACCACGTTTCAAGTCAGAGTGCGAGGTTAGTTCTTAAATATGAAGTCAAGATATTTGCTTGTCTTTTTTTTTTTTTTTTTATTATTTTAAGTGGTATGCCTCTCACTGTTCCCTGGTGCAATGGAGTCATTGTCTTATATTACTGCCAACACACACTCATTCTCTCCAAAAACACAACAAACCACTCCACCCAAGCATGCTCACACAAACTGGAAGATAGACAAAAAGGATAGAGGAATAAGAAAGGAGTATGAAGGTCAACAAAACTTGTTCATTCTGTTTGATGCTGTCATTGCTATCACCCCATTTAAGTTTTTTTTTTCCGGTGAATTTTAACACTGCAGTGTAAATATTCCTTTCCTAATAAAATCCTAATGATAAGTGCACGTGTGTGTGTGTGTCCTCTCCATTTCATTGCTCTGTGTGTGTTAGTCTGGCATGGCCATATGTGAAACAGCACTGCTTTTCCTCACCTATAATCTTTATAGTTTTCTCAGTGGCTGTGGTTTCTTTTAATGGTGCTGCAAGTGCGATTCATTAACTTGTTTATTAGCACTGAGAAAAGATATTCCATTTTAATGCCACAAATGAATCTGCAGCAAAAAAAAAAAAAGGAGACCGTAACACCAGCTAGATAGCTGTGTCTGGGATTTTTCCTTTTAATAAATGACCGGGGGAAAAGCAACAAATAAATGTACATTCGAATTGGTGTGTTTGGTTTAGGTAAAACAAATACAAACGGTAGAAAAGATGTATTCCTAAAGGTGATGAGGAAAGGTACAGATTTGTACATTTATTTCTGAGAGTGTATGGGCAAAACACTCATTGTACATATTCAAAGGCCCTGCATATAGATTGTAGAGAAAATGAAATGACTCATTCCCACCTGGAGAAAGTGTGTCAGCACCTTGTTAGCAATTCCAATGAAGTGTCAACTGAGTGATTGCAAACACTGTGTTAACGCTCCTGGCTTTGGAATGGGCTTAAATGTGTGTGATGCGTGGTCATGCGTCCACATACTTTTAGCCACTTATAAATTGTTAGAATTTGAATGAATGCACCTGACACATGCCTTACACAGACCTGACTGGATATTTCAGAAAACTTGCTCTTTTTGAATGCAATTATAAAATTCCTTTTGAGGCCTGGGGCTTAGTCAAAAACAGATGAAGGGTTCAGGATGTAGGTGTGCCTATGGGTTCATGTATGGGTTCACACCCATCAGTTCAGCATGTAGGCACGCCCACAATCTGCTGTCTACAGACATATCATCTTGGGCATTTGGCTGTTTTTCAGGAGGACATGTTATTTTTCATTGTCCAAGAATTGTGCTGAACCTAGTTTGCTGTTATACTGCTGAATAGCCAAAAAAAATTAAATAATGTTTTAAAAAATTACAAAGGAAGGGCATTTCTTATTTTTTTCATTGGTTTCTTAGTTTCACTCTGATAACTTCAAGTAACTACTTAAGGTTGTGGAATCTGGAGCTTATCCTGTGAACACACCTATTTAGGTGGGATGCACCCTGTTTTTGGCAGAGCATCACACACACACACACACACACACACACACACACACACACACACACACACACACACACACACACACACACACACACACATTCTCATCTAGTTGAATTTTAGGGTCACTTATCCATTTACCAGCATGTTTTGGACAGTGGGACATTATGCACAACATTGTTACCCACTGCAACACAGTACCTAATTTTAAACATTCATTAATTTAATTTATCTTCAGTTATTGCTACATCCTACTAAGGGTTGTCATGGTTCAGGATCTAATCCCAGAACACACCTTGGACATTAAACCAGTCTATCACAGGGCACTATCCATTCACACATGGGCCAATTATAAGTAGCCAATCTACACCAGAGAAAGTTTTTTGACAGCTGAAAGAAACAAGAAATCATACAATAGACATAAGCACATGTGAAATGTTATACTCAATAATAATTAGAGCTCAGGTTGGAAATTGGGACCCTGGTCACTGTGAGATGCCAATGATACCTTCTTTACTGCCCTGCATTCCTCATTTTAAATAACTGCCCATAATTAATAAGCTACTCACTCAAATAATTTCAGAACATAGAGAAAACAGAAGTTATGTCTATGAAAAAGTTAGACCTAATGCCTTTAAATTTGCCTGTGATATTGATATTCTTTTATGCACCATTATTGCTTTTGTTTTATTTTATTTATGAAATGCAATTTGTCTTTGTCTCCTCCCTCTCCTAAATTGTAACATATGCTTAAAATCCATTGCCTAATGGCAATTTATTCAGCAGGTTTGCATTGTTCTTTCTCTTCCACACACACACACACACCCCAATTTGTGCGCACCTGCTCGTGCTCCTCTTTTGACTTCCCAACGGGTTTATGCAAAGTGCTCATCTGGCTCTATTGCAGGGCAACAGCCTCCTACTCCCACACATATGCACTGTCTCTGTCTCTCACACACACACACACACACATACACACACACTCAATTAAGCCCAATCAACAAATATTGCAACATACACCTTGCTTCCTTTTCTTTAGGGTTTGCTTTTAAAATGAAACCAGGCCATTTCCCAAGAATCTGCCATGTGACCCATGTCTGGGGTGTAAACTGTCTCTTATTTGCATCCCATTTCCCCAGAGGAGTAGCCTAAAGGAGACATCATTCTGCTCCTCATCTCCATGTGAACTGTGTTTGGACTACAAACGTCAAAGTGCCAGATGCATCCCAAATGCCCATATTTGCTGGGAGAGTTCCTAATAGGACTGATTCAAGTTAACGGTTGTTGAGACAGAATTGAAAGCGTGTGCCTTATGGGACAAGCATCAAAACCGCCATTATAGCAGTGTCTTGTGGGAATGCAGAGACTATCAGGAAATCTTGGTAAAACAGATCTCTTGAAATGTCTCTAATATTAACATGATCCTGAAATATATTACAACGCAATTATGACAGGGCATTGAGAACAGCACGAGAAATCATTTAGGGTTTTTACATGTTAAATGTAGACTTTAAATGTCTTTTTTTTTTCTTGTTCCTCATCAGTTTTGAATATATGAACAAACTCAAAGGCTGCTTCTTCATCAAGTTGTTGTATTATAAATCTTTGCTTTGGATATCAGACTGGGTCTAGGGGGCTGTGTGTCTACCACCACCTTGTCCATGTCACCTCAGATGATTGTACCCCTGCCTCTTATACAGTGGTAGCATAACTATATACAGCGTTACAGATAAATAATACTGGATATAGTTATGCTAGTAGTAAAATATGCAAATACTGCATTATGTTTATATCCTTTTTTGCAGGCCCATGTTTTTTAGTAGGATTTTTTTTTTTTTACAGTTGTATAGACAATGCATAAAAATAGTATAAAGAAAAAAATAACTTGTAAAGTGTTTTGTTGCTGACAGTGCTTTAAATGAGGGGTATAATCAGAGTGAATTGTTCTCTTTTTTGTTTTGTCGCCCGATTTGATGGATATTGACTGGGTAATTACTGGAGCCGTTGCTGAAGTGTGTGTGTGTGTGTGTGTGTGTGTGTGTGAATAGCCAGCATCTGTCCACTTAGCTCGCTTTCACATTGGACGAGGAAAAAACATGGACAGAGCACTGGATTGAACTTTGAATATGTTGTAAAAACTAATTCTTTTTACAGCTGCATCCTCATGGTTTACTCTTAATCTTCCACATTAGGTCTACATAAGGCAGGTAATATTCTACATATTTGATAGAAGGCTGAGACAGACTGTAGTGGAATACGTTTTTTTAATATTTTGTTAAGTAGATTAGACTAGTGCACAAACATGATTGATGAATTATATTTTTTTTTTTAATTGATCAATTATTAAATAGTTTTAATTTACTTTGTCCCACTTTATGCATTTGTGTAGGGTTTTCTCTCATCGTATGATTTATATTGTAGGCTATGATATATATATATATATATATATATGTGTGTGTGTGTGTGTGTGTGTGTGTGTGTGTGTGTGTGTGTGTGTGTGTGTGCATAGACTGCATAAAAGCTATTTTGCCCTTTGCAGTTGGTGCATTTATATTTCAGAAGACTAAAACATTTATAAGAGGTATAGCAACATCAATGCTTCCCTCACTTCTTCTTTAATTTATTGTATGGAAATATTTAAACATGAATCAAGACAGACCCATATTTGATTTTATATATCTTGTGACTCAAACAAGTTTTCAAACATGTTTAACTAGCAGTCTGTTCTGCTGATGATTTTCAGTATAAAAAAGTTTAATTGAACTTAGAAAACTGTTCATTGCGTTTGAATCCCGTCCCAATGATCCGCTCCGCGTTAATGAGCCGACTCCACTGAACGCGATCCGGGCGCGCGTGCGTGCGTGTGTGTGTGTGTGTGTGTGTGTGTGTGTATTAAGGCTTAGTGCCTTTGATTGAGGAGCTGGACTCTGTGATCGTGCTGAGGGAAGAGAGACAAGTCTTCAGTCTTCAGCAGATGATAGACCGCGCTTTGCATCTTTCCCAGGGACTTGTCAACACATGCTTTTTTGTTCTTGCTCGTTTATTTATCCTGCAGATATTTCAGTTATTTTATGACCAGCAGCCAGTCCTGGACCCTGTGTGATAGGAAACCCACTACGAGACATTGCTGACTTTTTCAAAGGTACATTTTCACAAATAGAAATCTAGGTGTGAGAAAGCTCTAAGATGTATCTATTTTATATCGATTATTTTCCTATCTATTTATTCTTTTTTTATGTTTTTTTTTTGTTTGTGTTTTGTTTTTTGTTTTTTTACTTGTGTATATATTTGTTTGGATTTTTCTTTAATCAAATACTTTACTTGCAGGAATATTTGAGAATTTCTTTGTATTTGCCTTTGTTTGTATTTATTTTTTTTGTTTTATAGCGATTAGAGATAAGAAAAGTCTTAATGTTTCACTTCTGTAACACGTGTAATTTCAAAAAATGTTATACTGCACCTCCTGGAAGTCACAATCATTAATTTAAGATGTTTGTTATTAATTCATTTTCATTTCGTGTTTTAACTTAGAGAATTCCTTGGACAAAAATCCATACCAGTATCCATATCAGTTGGGTAAATGAAGCAAACTTTAACTAACTTATAACATAATTAGTTGTGTAAGAGACACCACTAATGACTGGCTAATCCCAACCATCTCTATGGTTATTGATACGAGAGAGAAAGAGAAAGAGAGAGAGAGAAAGAGAGAAAAAGAGAGAGAGAGAGAGAGAGAGAGAGAGACTTGGCTTTAGAATCATTCTTAAAACAATGTCTTACTTGTGACATTACTGGCACTTTAAATTGTTTTCTTTGGGAAATTATCCTGGCACACAGGACTACATGAAATGCTTTTTGTATTGCGTATATTGCACATTTTTTGTCATAGTTAATCTACATTTGTTCTGAAGTAAATTAATCTTACATATAAAACTCTCAGTAGAGATATATGTATGGTATATGCAATAGTTCAGGACTTTGATGGACAAGTGATTGAAACATTCTCCCGCCGATGTGTGTTTGGTTAATGCTAATGACGTTGTAGGCTTAACCATGTATGTAACTGCTTCCAGGCAATAAATAATGCACACAAAGTCCTATCATGAAGATCCTGAGCTGAATGCCCTACAGCTGTCAGCGTCAGGGAGGGCTGATGAGATGAGCTTGTGCTCCTTGCTAGAGGCCTGTTACAGCTGCATGCCAGCCTTTTGCAATTATGTCTTTCCACTAAACATGAGCCTAAAGAGGAATGCAGGGAAAAGGGGCAGTGTGAATGATTAAATGATTAAGTGCCTCAAAGTCAGCCTCATGACTATCACACTGTAAGTGATACTGGATCACATGACCACATTCATAGCCTCATAAATGGTTGCACTGCATATTCTGTTCTGTAATGTGATGAATTATTAGTGAAATGATTCATCAGCCCTATTAAAGGGTTTGCCTGAACAGTATCATGACTGCCTTAAGATTATGAAAACAGTAATGGTTGTGCATGTTAATAAATAGAATGTTCAGAAATAATTTCTTTACTAAAAGTCTGCTTAACATAAAAAAAAAAGATTTCTGGTGTGCTCGGGTTATTTCTTCCCAATACTCATTTTCACAGCTATAAATTGCTGCCCATTATGAATGTACAGGTGCAGCATAGTAATTACCAGAGTCGACTAAGTGCTTTATAATTTAGTTGATTATGCATGATTTATAATAAAATTACTCAATTGACAAGCTGGGGCTTCTTGTTGGTTAGCAAATGCATTTTGGAGATATAGAGCTATATTTCTGGTTGGAGATTTGATCTAAATATCAGTGTTCACTAGGATTCTATTTTGAAAGTAAGGGGTAATTTGTGTTAGGAATGCCATATCCTCATGCACGACACTGCACTGGTTCACTATTTGCACAACTTCTTTTTTGTGTCACAGGTGTCACCAGGTAATGAGATTACTGCTGCTCTCCAGCTCAAGCATGAAAGACCGTGACTCTCTGTCCCTTCTGCACTACACAAACTCTGGCAAAACAGGCCCACAGTACCCCCCTCCTAATCTCCACTCTCCCTCCCCAGGCCTCACGAAGTCCCAGCCCTTCTGTCTGCAGTCCAGTCAGCACCTCATAGCCTCCATGCAGCTGCAGAAACTCAACAGTCACTATCAGAGCCTGGCTGCCTCTTCTACAGTCTCTTCTGGATCCAACAGAGGATTCGGCAGTGCTTCGATGAGTCCAGCGCAAATCTCTGGCCCAGGGATGGCTCAAGGGTCTGGGATCATAGATTCTGATCCAGTGGACGAGGATGTCTTGATGTCTCTGGTAGTGGAGCTCGGTTTGGACAGGGCTAATGAACTTCCAGAGCTGTGGCTGGGCCAGAATGAGTTTGACTTCATATCAGATGTACCTGCTGGGTGCTGACCCCCTAAAAGTCCCGAATCACTTTTTGGCTGCCTATTTTTTTTTGCACCTGAGACACTGTTGGATGGCTCACAAGAATTGTTTTTGACGTCTTTTCATGACTATGGAAGCTGCAAAGGTATTAGTGAGTATATACTCTCACAATCAAAAGACTACTTGGACAACCCCACAGACAGGCTCTCTTGAGACTAAAACTTGGTAACTCTATTTACATTGAGGTCTTGCTTGTTATAATCCTTTTCAATCTTTAATTTCAAAGTGGTGCAAGAATTTCTCTCAAGTCACCAGAAATGGGGCTAAATCATTAGCTTCACACATGGACTGGACCGCTAAACATGTTATCAGACATGATTTCCCCCCCAAGTCTACTAAAGAATCAGCATTGTTGGATCGATCTGTGACTGTCTTCTTCTTTTTTTTTTTTTAAACTGGTATACTTCACCACCAACAGTCAACATTTCAATAAACATTATGTGAATCCACGATGTATTTCTTCTGAAAGGTGATATGTTCATGTGCTCTCTAATGGATTGGCTGCTTCTTCTCTTGCCACCTGCCATCTGTGGGTTCTGTCCATACAAGCAGCCGGGTGGTGTTTTTGTTCTGCAATGGAAGGTGATCCTAAAACCAGCATGGGCTAGTCTTTTCCAAAATGCATGTCATCGTAAGACTCCTTTCCACTGGGGTAACCTGATCTATCAGACAGTTTTCCATGGTTAAATATATTAATGATGGACGTGTCCATTTCCCCCACTGATAGTCTCACTTATGTCTAGAAGGGTTGTGATCAGCAGCCGGAATTTGATGAGATTATTTCAAGCAAAATAAATAGTTTCGAATATGATCTCTTACAAAAGCACTATATTTGTACGTGTTTAATCAATATCTGTCTTGCATAAGAATAGAAATTTTTAGAAAGATCTAAAAGACTCAAAGATAAAGTCATGTTCTTTAGCGTTGATTAATGCAAACTTGTGTTGATAAAAAGATTGCTTCATTATTTTTGGTTTAACAAAACTGAATGAATCATATGTGGTGATTGTGGTTTGTTTTTTTTTGTTTTTTTATAGCACTTTCCTTTCATCTTGTGTATTTTTCTACAAAAGATGTAATTACTGTTATATTTAAAATATGTACTCTGTTATGTTGTTCTTCAAAATATACATAAATAAAAAAGTACAGGATTCAAACCTTGTATTCATTTTTATTATTGTTTTTGGTGATAATAATGATATGGGACCTGAAATGGAGGGTTTAGCAGAATACGGTGAAATAAGGCATGCACACTAATTCATTATTAATTAAAATGGCCTTCTAGCTTTTTATGGCTTAATAGCTACAATTAGTGAATCGTTTAATAAAAGTAAAGATTTCAGATTTTATAACATGTTTTATATACAATATTACTGGTAATTCTTCACACCTACCATCTCCATTAGAAGGAATACAATGATGAAGTCATTCTATGCAGTCTAAAGATGTCAAAGTTGATTGCAACGCAATATCTTAAACCAGAGTCACCTGAAGGAAGTTCAGATTAGAGCTGAACTGTTTTGATAGACTTCTAAAAGCCAAAGTGTAAAAAATAACTAACCAGAAACCTGTGCTGCCCCTTTTTTCTTTTAAATGCTAATCTTGTCTCATATTTCCTACGAATTAAGGTATTATCATTTAAGAACCTTTTATTCAGTTCAACTCCTTTTTGAACAGCTTACTAATATTAGGTTAAACGATATAGTGCCATCTAGTGGACATTAGTGAATCGTCTACGTTCATGATTCATTATTACATTTTTTCAAAAATTCAATTGAACTCAATCTTTGAGTAGTGAAAGCAAGTACTGGGCAGAAACATTAGCACGCAAAATTATTATTATTATTATTATTTTTTGCAATCACTCATAGAACAGCAATCATTTTGAAACCAGCTACATCTTAACATGTTCAGAATGTTCATGACGCACTTATCAGTTATCCTTTAAGGCGTTAAAGATTTACTCCCCAAATATATTTGATAGCATTAATAAGCAGGGAGACCATTTATAAGCTTATGAATGTGGAATGGAACTCATGTGACTCTGTCTCGCTCAGTGTGAGAGTCATGAGGTTGACTTTGAGGCACTTAATCATTGAATCATTTACACTGGCCCATTTTCCTGGAGTTCTCTTTAGGCTTAAACATGGTGTGTTGTTGGTGTTGTAATGGTGTTGAGAAGATCTTCTTGTGCCTGTAAATACCAAAAAATAAAAGCAAACTTTAATTAGTGGGTCATCCACAGTAAACATAACCAAACGCGTACATATAAAGCAGGGTACATGCACTACAGTCTATGTAAGACCTCACAGTGTGTAACATGCTAAAAAGAAAAATTCACATGAAGCACAGAAGACTAACACCATGTAGCGATGAGGAAAGAGGTTGGACATGCTGGCCATCATACACAGATAAGTCACTGACTCACTTTATCTTCTATCATAAACAGAAAGCTGTTCTGTCCCACTGTCTGGTATTTCCTGAATGAGATTATCATTCATGAAGAAGAGATATCTGAACAAAAACAAAAACCTAGTACATGTTAAACCTCTAGCTTGATTTATCTGAGGCAAGTCACAAATATCAAAACTCTTCCTCATTTGTAACACTCTCACAGAGGATACATGTCAGTCAAGCTAGACATTTAGACCTTTTAACAGTTATTAATGTAAAATATTTCATTATTTTCAACACACTTCACCTATGATTCTTTTAAGAGAAGGCGTAATCTGTGAGAACCAGTACTGGGAAGGATTTATTTCTAGCCAGTGTTTATGTCTGGGAAGTGTTTATTTCCATGCAGTGTTTATTTTCAGTGCTTGTGCTCTGGAGATAAAGACTGTCCCATCTGATTCATTGATTTGGATCAATTTGAAGGCAGGATCACACATGTCCTTCTCTTAAAGGGCAATCTCATAGTGGTAGTTTATAATAATAATAATATTACAATACTATTATAATAAGATATATTATGGTGAAATGTTCGACTGCAATTGAGTGCCATATAAAATAAAGTGCAGCAAACATATCTGCAGAATTAAGGTAGCAGGTGTACTTTCATTAAGTTTTATTAAATACAGTTGTTTTTGTGTTTTCTGTTTGTTACATCAAGAAATTGTATTAATCTATAGAAATACAATTTTAAAACTAATTTCAAAATATCCTTTTTTTCCTTAACCGCACATGCATGCATGTGTGTGTGTGTGTGTGTGTGTGTGTGTGTGTGTGTGTGTGTGTGTGTGTGTGTGTGTGTGTGCATACAAGTGGGAGCAGAAATAAGAGACATGAGATAATTTACATATAGCACATGCAGTAGCATAAGTCTTATGAATCATTTGACATGATATGTAATACTTGTTAGAGAAGAAAAAGCTAACTTTTTAAAAGTACTATAATAATCCCAAAGAAATATTGTCATTTTCACACGTCCCGCTTGTCAGGATCAGCATTGGGGTGCAGGGTCAGCAATGGTAAGGTTGCTGGGGCAGATAAGGTTAGGTGCCTTGCTTAAGATTAGAAAAATATTTTACTTACATGTCATATTACAGCACAGTGAAATTCTTCCTTCATATATCCCACCATTGTTAAGAAGCTGGGGTTAGAGTGCAGGGTCAGACATGATACAGCACCTCTGGGGCACAGAGGGTTAGGGGCCTTGCTAAATAGTCCAACTGTGGTAGCTTATTGATATTGGGTCTTGAAACCCCAACCATATGATCAGTAACTCCTTGACCACTGAACCTACCTTTTCCTAAGGGAAGACCTATGTCAATAAGTGAAAGGTGTTATCAAATTATATTCTGGTGAAAATAAATTTTTTATTATAAAAGTTATATTTAATATGTTGCTTTTTTTTTTTTGTTTGTTTGCTTGTAAGCAGACTTTAGTAGTAAATACCATTAGAATTAGTGTTTAAACCCCGGCCACTAGAGGGCAGACGCGCGCGCGGAGTCCTCCCATTGCGCTCTATCTGTCCCTCTTCACTAGCCGTAGTGCGGCATATCTTTCTTTCCCCGGAAGTTGGTGGCCCTTTTCCGCAGACTCCAACATGGTGAGCAGATTTCTTTTTTCGGCTCTCTTCAGTTTTCATCCACAACCATCAGAATATTTACATCGTATTAATCAACCAAACCATTCAAATAATCATAGTATCACATATGATGTCAACATAAATCTGTAAATGGTTGTAGTTTGATGAGTTTTTTTTCTATTAAAGATGTTGAAGGTGTTCCGTGTCGGTTCTCCGCCACATTCGCTCTACATGGCGCCCTGAGGCAGCGTTTCGAAATGTAGCTCCTATTTTGCCGTTGAACGGATTTAGTGGTTGTGAATATGTGAAAATAAATGCGACAATTGTGAATATTGTAATTATAGAGTGTTGTGTAACTAAAGGCCTCGACCGGTTTGTGTATTCGGGTGTATGACGCTAACTGGTTTGCTCTGTAGGGTTAGGAAAGCTAAGCATGTTAGCAAAGAATGAACAATGAAAACCCAATCAGGGACTAAAACAGACAAATTGTTTTATTGTTTTGTTTGTTTTTTTGCATTAGGCCCGAGGACCGAAGAAGCACCTGAAGCGCGTTGCAGCGCCTAAGCACTGGATGCTTGACAAACTTACTGGAGTGTTTGTGAGTTTTCTTTCCTCTTCACGTGACTCTATAATGATATATTAATAATGTGTGTGATTGAACAAGGCAGTTTTCATGATCAAAACGTGAACACATCCATGTGGTTTTGTCTGTTTTAGGCTCCTCGGCCCTCCACCGGTCCCCACAAGCTGAGGGAGTGCCTGCCCCTCATCATCTTTTTGAGGAACCGGCTTAAGTACGCTCTGACCGGAGACGAGGTCAAGAAGATCTGCATGCAGAGGTTCATCAAGGTCGATGGAAAGGTCCGCACCGATATCACCTACCCTGCTGGATTTATGGGTAAGTCGGGGTGGTCATGAGAGTAAACGCTGAGTTGAAGTGATAGCTGAATAGCACCAGATCTTGATGTGCAGTCATTAAACTGGTGGCTTAACCATGTTCTAGTGAAGATAGCTTCAAGATTCAGTATCTGACATGACTTCATGCACATGTTAGATTTCAGATTTGTTCTTGGAATTATTAGAATGATTCAGGTTTGGACTTGATTTACATGAGCAGGTGGAGAAATTTAATTCGAGTCTCTCAGATTTTACACTCATCTCAAGTGAGACATTTTTCATGTTTGCACTGCTTTTTGTTATATCTTCTAAAAAAAAAAATTACTGGTATATGTAATCCAGGGCAACATTATTCATGTTAACAGGGCCTTTGGAAGTGACATAAGTGTTAAGGTTGAGCAATCTTTTATAGAAAAAGGTTTATTATTTTTCAGTTAGTTTTGCCATTTTTTGTGATTCTGGTTTTTAAATCCTAAAGCAACGACATTCTGAAAAATTACAGTGAAGAGAAAAAGGCTGCAATACAAATAAACGAACATGGTGCAATTGATATTTTCAGCAGTACAGAGCAAAAAAAATGATTGCACTCACTCAAAACCTAGAATAAAAATTTCACTGAGTATATTTGTAAGAGAAGTACATTTGAGCAGGTTGGGTTGTAGTAAGTTTGTACCGTGTTCACATACACTGTAAATACAGTCAACCATATTTGCTATTTATATATTAGTTACTTGCAACATGCGAATCCATCATAAATAAGAGATGATAGAAGCTTTGGTTAATGGCACGTACCCAGAAATCTTATCCTCTCAATGTTACTGCTAAAAAAAAAAAGAATTTGCCAGGTACATTCAGGTTTTTCACCTGATGGGCACAGTGGCTCTTCTAATGTATTCATAGATATGGATGAACTCTGAACTGTACCTGGTATTAGTTTAGAGTTAAAACAGGAGCATAAATGGTTTCACTCACAAGGCAAATGTTAATGTGTTAATTCGGTAAAGATGTAGACATTGGAGTTTGATTATTGTGGAGTAATTCTAATGCTGAATCGGGATTACTGTGTTTATTTGCTGCTGTTTACACATCTTAATATTGTGTGGATGGCATAGTGAAATGAGTAGTTTGTGTGTAACGGCTGAATTTTGATAGCACAGTATAACAGATGGATGAGCTGTTAGATGTCCTTCCTCCAAGCCTGGCACATGTTGGAGTGTTTTAATGGAGCCATCGTCATTCACCCCGTGGGAGTTCAGATCGAATTGCCAAGAGGATATTAAATCTGATCTGATTCTTTGTTAAAACCCGATAGAGCATGATGCCAAGCTTTGTGAAAAGACCAGCAGGTTGTTGCACTATAAGGCCTGGAAATTTTGATGCGGGGGATTTGGAGTAGGTTGTATGAACAGCTGTTGAACAGTGTTACAGTATTGTGTCCTGTGTTGCAGATGTAATCAGCATTGAGAAGACTGGAGAGAACTTCCGCTTGATCTATGATGTGAAAGGCCGTTTCACCGTCCACCGTATCACCAACGAGGAGGCCAAGGTGAGCAGTCTTATTGTGTTGTGAAAATTGAAATTTGAAAGGATGTGTAACATTGGACATTTGTGTTTCTTTGTAAAAAAAAAAAAAAAAAACAACCTGGTTTTCCTTTGCAGCATTTAGTCTATCAAGTTTTGGAGGTTTTTAGTAAAAATCACATTTTTGTTTTGAACCTGAAACTACCCAGACTTTTTGGCTTTGTTCACTTTTTTGCTCAAGACAAATGAAGGAAAACATGCAGGTAGTTGGTTTGAAAGAGGCAGATGTAGAGGACAGAGTAGTATGGAGACTGATGATCCGCTGTGGTCTTTAAAAGATGCCACAGTGGGAACAAGCAACTTGGCTGATTTTATCTGAACCTTTGGTGTCTCTGTTCAACTTCTTTACAACTTTTATAGAATCTTTGTATGATGTTGCATTAAAAGAAAAAATCCACCTGTGTGTTTAGTACAAGCTGTGCAAGGTGAGGAAGCTCCTTGTTGGCACTAAGGGAATCCCCCACCTAGTGACCCACGATGCCCGCACCATCCGCTACCCTGATCCCATGATCAAGGCCAATGACACGGTCCGCATTGACCTGGAGACTGGCAAAATCACAGACTTCATCAAGTTTGACACTGGTCAGTACTGCTATTATTAATTCCTTATTAATTACTACTCTAGTGTACTAAAGTAAGTCATTACTGATATAGCAATTAGTAAATTACACTGTAATCAATGTTAGAATTATTCAGTGAGTGACATTGCTGCTGTCTCTCGTCCTGTGTGTAGGTAACCTGTGCATGGTGACAGGCGGTGCTAACTTGGGTCGTATTGGTGTCATCACTAACCGAGAGAGGCACCCTGGCTCCTTTGATGTGGTTCACGTGAAGGACAGCACGGGCAACAGCTTTGCCACCAGGCTTTCCAACATCTTTGTCATTGGCAAGGTGAGTAAGAAATACACAAGTCTTTGCTAGTAGCTGCTTAATGTTCTGTAGTCATTCCTATTGTATTGCTTAGATTTTCTCTTGTATAATGTTGCCTCAGTTAGGATTTCAGATAGTAAAACAAGACCCTGTAAAACATTTTATTGTTGGCTGGTGGATTTCCCACTGGTCTCGTGTACTTTTCTGCATGTTTTTTTACTCAGATTTTTAAACTTACCATAAATGTGAGCTTTTTTCTATCAAAATTTAAACAGGTCAAAGTTTATTTATAATCCATGGGTATTCTCGGCAACTTGTATATTGCATAAAACATGCTTATTTGACTGAAGAATCTTTCGAACGAGTTTGGTTTCTGTTGCATTGTACACACACACTATATTAGTATCTACAGCATTGTAAAGTCTGTAAACTCTTACTGCTTATAGCAGGTTTTTTAATCTTTTGTCTGGTTGTTCATTTAACCAGGGTAACAAGGCATGGGTGTCCATTCCTCGTGGAAAGGGTATCCGTCTGACCATTGCTGAAGAGAGAGACAAGAGACTGGCTGCCAAGCAGAGCAGCAGCTAAGTCCACTCAGGACTGGCGTTCCCAAACCCTGGTTTCAAATAAAAAATATTTACAACAATTATGGTGCAAAATTGAATTATTCATTTTGTTGATTTTAGTGATGACCATGTTGATAGCAACTGTATTACCTTTTTATGCAGCATTTAGCTTGGCTATGGAATGCAGAATACATATATATATATATATATTAGTTATATATAGTTTGCTTTACATAAATGTTTTTAGTATTTTAGGTTAAATACAAGCAGACACTGATTCAATAATGGTTTTAAAATGGTTTTGGGTAATTAAAATATTGTTTAATCTTTGACTGTAAAAGTAAAGGAGTCTAAAAAGTAATGTTAACTGTTGAGCAGCAGTGTTATAAACACCCGTACACTTCAAGAGGTCTTGGAAATACAATGTTAAATTTAAATTACATCAATGTACAATATGATTATTGGTCCCCAAAACATTCCAAAATTGTGGAGAAATGTAAATGGTGTTCAGAAGAGCTGCAGCCCTTTAAAAGCTGTGAAGCAATAAATTAAATTCAGCTATTCATTCACAAAATTAAGCTATGGTTTGTTTTAGTAGATTAGCTGAAGAATAGCTCATATGTGCTGGTCTTATCACCTGGTTTAGTCACTCACAGATAAGTGGTTGAGGATGAATAGGGTTAATCCTTGATTCAATTCTTTTTGTTTGATTTCCATACATCAAGGAGATAGGGAGTGACAAAAGGTGACGTAAAAATGAGACTGTTTTAAGGGTGAGGCTCAATTAGAGCTTTATAGTCACACGGAAGAGACACTGATGTTATATACACGTGCATCTGAAATAAATAAAAATATTAGAAAGTTGATTTTAATAATTCAATACAAAAAGTAAAACTCGTATATTATATAGATTCATCACACACACACACACTGATATTTCAAGTGTTTTTTTTTATTTTGGTTTAAAATTAACAAACCACTGTCACAATCTCAAAAAATTTTAATACTTCTGAAAAGTGTTAATTTACTGTATATGTACTCAATGCTGGGTAGGGGCTTCTTTTGCTTTAATTACTGCCTCAATTCAGCATGGCATGGAGGTGATCATTCTGTGGCACTGCTCAGGTGGTTTGGAAGCCCAGTTTTCTTTGATCGTGGCCTTCAGCTGATATGCATTTTTTGGTCTCTTGTTTTTCTCTGGACAATACCCTGTAGGTTCTCTATGGGTTTCAAGTCTGGTGAGTTTGCTGGCCAGTCAAGCACACCAACACCATGGTCATTTAACCAACTTTTGGTGCTTTTGGCAGTGGAGGCAGGTGCCAAATCCTGATGGAAAATAAAATCATCTCCATAAAGCTGGTCAGCAGAGGGAGGGATGAAGTGCTCTAAAAACTTTCTGGTAGATGGCTGTACTGACCTTGGACTTTATAAAACACTATTTCCTTTCATCTGAAAAGACGACTTTGGCCCACTGAGCAACAGTCCAGTACTTTTTGTCCTTTGCCCAGGTAAGACCTCTGACGTCTCTGGTTCAGGAGTGGCTTTACACAAGGAATGCGCCAGTTGTAGCCCATTGGATACATCTCTGTGTGGTGGCTCTTGAAGCATTGACTCCAGCTGCAGTCCACTCTTTTGTGAATCTCCACCAAATTTATGAATGTGCTTCATTTCATCTTTTTCTACCACATTTTTTCCTTCCATTTAACTTTCCATTAATGTGCTTGGCTACAGCATTTAGTGAACAGCAGCTTCTTTAGAGATGACCTTTTGTGTTTTGTGTCAATGATCATCTTCTGGACAACTATCAAGGAAACCTTTGCAGGTGTTTGGAATTAATTAGGTGATTAGATTGTGACACCACGAGTCTCCAATATTGAACTTTTTCACAATATTCCAATTTTCTGAGATAGTGAATTTTTGGTTTTCATTAGCTGTCAGCCATAATCATCAAAAATCAAAGAAATAAACACTTGAAATATATCAGTCTGTGTGTGATAAATCTATATGAGTTTCTAATTTATTGAGATGCACCTGTGTAATTACATAAACCCACATTTGAGTCAGTCAGAATCTGAGTGTGTATAAGATCAGAATGATGCACATTAAGTTCAGTTTAACACCATGGAGATTTAATACTATGCTTTAAACAAGGCCCAGTATGTACCGAGTTAACGAGTCGTGGGGTGCTACGTCACAGGAGGATTCAATGCTTGCATGTGAATGTGTGTGTTCCACTTTGCTCTGGCTTTTTTCCAGGCCATATGGGTCCTGCTGGGTTTCAGCCTGTTGTCCTGCAGCCTTTGGCCTGATGGTCTGCAGCGCTGCAGCATGGCTTAGCTCATCCCACTCCAACACTGCTGGGGCTCGTATCCAGAATAAGACACACACCTACACAGTGTCTTATGTCCTTGAGTTTCATATATATCTTTCTTCTAGGTGGATTTAGTAAGATTTTTCATTCTATTACTCTACAATCTTTTGTGCTTAACATTTACATTCTTGGGATGTGTTATTTTGTTATTGATGTAAGTACAATTATTATGAGCTGAATTTCTAATGGACCTGACGTGCATTTTTGCAGCAGGTCTGTGGTCTTTTTTTGTCAAAGGACTTTTTTTGTGCACTAGTGCCCTTTGAAAATGAAACGTGAAGCTTGCCAAACTCCAGCACTGCTCCTGCACCACTCACGTCTCGCCCTTGCGCAAAACAAAACACAGCACTTTGATCTGATTACACAAGAGCTGTATGGTTTTAGAATAACATTTGGCCGATATATGCACAAAAACCCAGAGTGAAGATAAAAAATAAAAAGGCTGGACCAACCAGATGAGAGGAAAAACATTTTCAAGTATGGGGGAGAGAAGGGGGTCAATCTCTAGGTCCTCTAGGGGTATTTCTGCCTGTGTGAGTTTGGCCTGTGCGTAATGGGGTGGGGGACCTGGAACAATGGAGACAGTCATGTTACCCTAGCAGCCAGACACAGTTCCCTCACATGTTTCTGCTCAATATTGCTGCGTGACAGACTTCCATAAAGTCATGCATGGATGGAAACCTGTTTGATGAATTGAGTGGATATGGATTACATACTACTCATTTACCTGCTCTACTACTACTACTACTACTTCAGTTCTGTATAACTTAACTCGTTATGCAGCCTTCAGTTCTTGGAAATGGAAGAATAGATGAACAAAACATGTAGGTGAGCCAAGTTATGGTTTTGGGTGGAGGTGCACACATGCTCCAGATGTGAGCTTTGGGAGGGGCCAACATCTGGACTGGAGGAAGAAGTGTAAGGATTGAAAGGTTTTTTTTTTTCCACTACTGAACCTGGGTGCATTTTTTCCATTGTTGGAATTTACGGTCTTGAAGTGCAGCTGTTAAAACTTAAAGTTGCCAATCTTCCTCTTTTTTTTTTTTTTTTTTTACATTTCACAAGAGTTATGTGTTGCAAAATGCAACCAAATTCATCTGCACTTGGGGAAGAATTGTTCGAGTGTGAGTGAGACTGCAGATGTGGACACCTGATTAATTTTTTAGCACCAGTGGATTTTTTTTCTGAACCAGCAATAGTATAGGACCCTCTAATATAACGGCAAAGCAGCAGGTTCTTCGTCCTTGACCATTTCTGTTCTTCTTGACAATCCTTATTCATTGAGTTCCTCTTTTAATCAGGGTTTTAATCAACTTCTGTAGCTGCATATCTGGCTTACAAACAGGAAAATGGTTGTTTCATTTTAAGCCTTAATATGTGGATGATGTAGAAAGACGTGTGAATTCGCGCATGCGCAAAGCCAGCGCGCAAAAGTCGGTCAAGTTCAGCTGGGAATGGAGAAGCAGCCTGCAGCCTAGGACTGTTTCAGTGTATGTCTGCATCCACACTAGACTATTAAATATTGTGTCAAATTACACAGCAGTTCCAGGTGTTCCAGGTGTTAACTCCAACCAGTGTAGACACTAGAGGTCAGAAATCTGACATGCAAAAGTGAGTTTGGGTGTATGCGTTTTCTCGCTGCAGCTCTTGTACTTGGACATGTACCTGAGACTGGACTGCATCCTCCTGTAAAGCCGCTGACTTTTGACTTTGAGTCCTCCCTCTCAGGACTCATGCAGACTGAACAGAGCTCCGCGCAGTGGACAATCAGCTGCAGCGCAAACAACATGCCTCCTATATCACTGTACGCGAGAACCAGCCGTGGAGTTCAGCGCAACGCGCCCTGATCTCACATCCAGCACACTGCAGCAGTTGGAGAAACTCAACAGTACGTGAAGATGCCGTTTTGCAAGCGCATCACTGCGCCCAAGGACGTGTGCAAAAGCGCGCTGAGGAGCGCCGGAGCGCCGTTCACCGACTTGGCGGACGTGTGCGGCTTTAGCCTGTGCTCCATCATCAGACAGCTCTCCGATTTGTGCAGGCAATCGGTCAGCATCCTGGAGGAACTCGAAGGAGAGATCGCCTCCATTTGCCATCGTTCGGGAATCCTGGAGAACAAAGTTATCAGCTTGCAGAGACACGTCTCGGCGCTGGCAGCCAGCAAGCCTCCTATGAAAAGTAAGATGCGCTTCTCTACTTCCAGTCCAAGCTCTGCTGGGTCACTTGTTACACCGCTAAACCGAGTTTTGTGTTGAGGGATATTCTACATCTTCACTTTGTTGGAATGTATGATTGGGTAAAACGCGTGACTTCCAGGGATTTCGGGATGCCTGGAGATGGTTGTTTACAGAATGAGCCTGTTGCGTGATATTCTTCTGCGCTCATATAAGAAGTCTACTTACTCCGTGAAGTTGCTCTGTTACAGAGTTTTGCTACAGCTCTTGAAAAAAGGGAACTCGTAAACGAGTGCAGTGGTGGTGGGTACGTGCTTTTATTGCCTCAGATTTGTATTCATCAGCGCATTAGAGTTTTAGAGTGTTTTTTTCCTTTTCCTGTCTCACTGAAGGCTTCTCAATCCTTTTACAGTCCAACCCAGTCTCACGGTATTTCGTGATATAGTAACGAAATTGAATCTATTGACTCAGTCAGGCACCCCTAATAGCTGAACCTTAAAGTATTTTCCACACAATCAACCCCTTGTTACGACATCATAACTTATAATTGTGTCCTTTTTCCTGTTTATGACAATATTAAATGATTTCTGGACCCATGATTTCCTCTTTCCTCTTACATCTCCGCTTTACTTCTGAACCTTGCTTTCTTTTTTCTTAAATCTGAAGTTTGTGGCAGAATGAATGGCACCCTATCAAACTGGTAAGGCCAGTTGCATAGTCTTGTTAATAAAAATGAAGAGCGGTACTGTTTACATGTATTAGCTCCAGAGGGATTTCCATTGTAACTAAATCTCCAGGCCGAGAGAGTGAAATGCCACAAGGCTGCATTATGGGTCCACAAAAGATTTAGACCTAGAATAGCCGTGGAGTTTAGTACAAGCACGAGATTCACTCAAATGAACAAGACAAATCTGTGTGGCCACCGAGGTCACTGGACAGCTATCCAGTAGTCCTGCTGAATGGACTCTTGTCAGATTATAATCAACAGCAAACAATTTGCACGAGTTGTTCCATGGAGCGTATTCGTCTCTATCAGGTTTATCTGTCAAATCAATCATGTGCTTATTCTTCTTTTTTATTTTCTGCTCCACAGTTTTGGCACACAGTCTCTATGATGCCTCCTACACTACTCTGTGTTGCTAAGCTGAAGAAGAGCAAAATATTTCCTCTGTCCACTTTTTCTTTTGTCTTAGCAGAGAAAGCAACTTTTTTTTTTCTCTTTAATCTCACACATCTGGCCATGTGTTTCATCACCATGAGTTTAGTTCAGTGTATCTCCAGGAGCTTCTCTAGTGAAAAGAAGAATGATGACTATTCCTAGACTAGATCTGTTCAAATATAACCCACCTGTATTTGCTTAGGATTGTGGCCTAATTGTTCTATAATTCCCTTTGCTTTGACAAGTTCAAGATCTTGAATCAGATCGTGAAAGGCAGCAGATTATTTGGCAGGGACGATTGTTTCTTCAGAGCTTGGTAACTAGAGTTCATGTCCCACTGGGGACTGTGTGTCAGCATTTGATGAGGACATGGGGTGAAGGAGCAGCTTAAATTCAGCCGGTTATCCCTTCATGTTATACTTAGCTTTAACATGCAATATACCCAAAAAAACACTGCTGTGAAATCAACTCTACGTTTTTAAGAATGCTGTTCATTCCTTGTAAAATCACAACCATGTAGGGAAGGATAGAAAATATGAGGCTGAGATTTAAATAAGGATTAATGCATGTTTGGTGCATGACTCCCAAGTGCACAACTAAATGTCTCACAAGCAAAACAAAGATCTTCAGGATGAAATCCTTGGTTTTGAGCAGAGCATTTATTCCTGAATCAGCCTGATAGATTAATATCAATCTTGTTAAGATGTGTAAAAGGTTTAACCATTGTTATAAAACACATTCTATATTAGGGACATTTGCATTTAACTTCTTGACTGGCAATGAAGATGCTATTAGGAGTATAATGGGCTTCTGGTGTTTTATTTTTTATAATAAAAATGCTAATTATTGGTAATAATTAAATAAATGTTATAATATAATGGTACAGATGACATAGTAAAAAAATATCCTCTAATTTTGTCTGAGAGAGTAGTATATATATATTCTATTGATAATTTTCATGAGCATCTTCAGCAGTCTTTTTGTAATTTTATGCAATCCTGTGAAATACCTTGGTATAGAAATCTTTAATGTTACCATACTATGAATTTCTTCATATCGTAAACATTTTTTTTTTTACGTATTTTTTGTTTTGATAACAGGTATCCTTGCAGAACTCAAGGCATCTGATAGTGAAACTAAATTAAACTTGTTGCCATGGAGAAGGAAGAACAAGACATAACATCTTGGTAGATTTTCTATGAATTTGTCGTGAGACAATGAAAAGCATTATTTACTAAGATGTTTATTCAGTTATTGTTTTAATAATGATTTTGGAGACCACTGTCTAACACACTCTACCAAAATCTTCAGAAGGCACTGACTGGTGATTATAAAGGTCATATCGTATAAATATCATTTTCATTCTCATCAATGCATTCAATGAGCCTCCATACTTTGTTGTTAGGTATATAGCCATCTTGAAATATCCACCAGGATAAAAATGTTTCCTTTTTGGTTAAAGTTGATCAGTCAAAAGAACTTTGTATTGTTTTGCAGTGAGTCTTCTCAACAAGAGGACAAATGGAGACAAATCATGCCAACAAACCATGTATAGTTTACATGCAGAGAAGATTGTGAGATCATGGGCATGAGTATGTGTTATTCATGTTTCATGTGCCATAACTAGTACAAGCCTTTATTAATCTTAAGGATGAAATTTAGATATTTTATAATTATTATATTATAATAATATAATCATTACGGCAAAGCTCGTATAGTCTTAGTCCATTCAAGCTTAAAGAGAGTGTAGCCTTGAAATTATTAACATGTAGTAAAAGGCTTAAAGATGAATGTGACAGGATGCCTGGATGTAATGCAGACGTGTTACCATAATTTTTGTCTGGTTGTGTGTCTGGTGGTTGTTTGTGTTTGTGTGTGTGTGTGTGTGTGTGTGTGAGTTTCTAGTAGTCCAAAAATCATTCTTGCATTCCTGTGTATAAAATGAGGAAAATAATTCAGCACGATTTACTGTTCACTACACTGCAAAGTATCAATATACTGTTAATGCCTTTTTATAATAAATACTGAAGTTGTATTATTCATTTCAAAGTTCTACAAATCCTGCAGATTTGACCGGGAACTGTTGCTCTGTATGTTTCTGCATGTCATCACTCTCTAAACAACTAACTCTAAACAAGCAATAGAATAGAGTTTTGAGGCTTAAAGTTAGTGTTCCTTTAACATATAATGAGATGGAGAAAAGAAAACTCTGAGTTGTTTGAATGAGAGTAAAAAAGAAAGAAAGGCTAATTTGGAGAGACAGTGGGAATGGTAGAGTGAGGGTGAGAGAGGAACATTAGGCAAGAGCTGAATAGAGTGAGGGAAATCATTGAAGTGGGAAAGATAAATTCAGGTGAAATAGAAGAAGAAACTATGAACAACTTCCTGCCTTGGACATGTGCCTGAGTCCCCTCTTGTGCACCATAGAACGTTTTTTTTTTTTATTTAAATCATTTTTACACCTCTGAAGCTCTCGTAGCTGGGAGTTTGGTTGTTGTGGCAAAGTTCCAGCTGCCAAGAGAAACCCAGTCAAGCTGAACTGAGGCATCATGTGCACAGGAATGTCTGAAGAACAAAATGCTGTGCAACATTAGACTCTCCCAATTATTCTATTTTGTGATTTTTGGATTTTGCCTTCTCCTGATGCCCAGTCTAGTCAAAAGATGTGAGAGCATGCACAAAAGGAATCAATTTGTCAGCTAAAATGAAAAGAAACAGTTACGCAACAGGTTCACTTCCCTCACTCTCTCTCTCTCTCTCTCTCTCTCTCTCTCTCTCTCTCTCTCTCTCTCTCTCTCTCTCTCTCTCTCTCTCTCTCTCTTTCTTTTTTTTGCTTTCTCTCTATCTCAGGCATCCTGTGGGAAAGTCATGTTTGGCGATTGACGGATGGGAGTGGGATTTTCATGGCGTGCACTCTCATGTTGACTATTGCAGTAACCACATTAGTCTGAATATGAAGTCATTTCGCCTCAGAGACAAGTTTCATAACAACACACACTTCTATCCGCGGTGTCCCGTCCGGTTCTGTGTTCTTGTATATAACCAGTCACAAGGTTTTTACAGAAGTGAGACCATGTGTGTGTTTTATGTTAAACATGTGCAGTATGTGATTGTTTTTTCTGTTCCTGCAACTTGTTCAGGTTCTGGGCAGTGCCTCAGAATCTCTTGGCTGCTCAAACTTTGGCTCTGGGTCTTATGACACAGACCATGTAGCTCTGCAACACAGCCATCTTCCCACTCCCTCTCTGACACATTGCTATAACAATGTAACAGACCACTGTTATGCTTTTTCAGTATATAGTTTTAAAGATAGAATAATCCAAGAATTAGCTTTTGGGGCTGTGGGGAACTATAGCACTTCTGTCAATCTTTGCCTAAAACCGCAAAACTGACATAATCCATTAGTGCACCAAAAATATTTATTAGACCCTGGATGTTCTGTGACCAGATGAGCTTTTTTTTACTGGCTTCTTATTCTTTTTGCAATTTAGAAGAAATCAAGGCCAATATTCACTGGCTATCTCCAAATCTTTAAGTTATGAATTACTGAAATAGTCACCATGGCTTGCTCATCAGAGATAAATACTTATACTTAACTTATATCACATTAAATCTTTAAATATCACCTTATATCAACTCTTAAATTCTGTAAAGCCTCTTTAAAACAATGTCCGTTGTGAAAAGCGCTATAGAAATAAACTTGACTTGAAATTATATGATTGACTTCCAGCAACCTCAGAATGGTGACTTGATGACACAACATACCATATATTAAAATATATTTAGAATCTTTGCTGGGTAGAAATGTTCAACTACATATAGATTTATTGATTCAAACATTGAATATTACTTACAGTGTAAAGTGGAAGAATGCATACCACACCATAATTCATTACACAGCCTAAATGACTATTTATCAGCTATTTTTATCATATTTTATTTACTTTGTATGTTAGTTGTTTCAGTTTTAGGCCTGTCCTACTACACATGCTGTAAAATACACAGCAGAGAGAACAGTCAGGTGGATAGAAATATTGTGGGCACTTTTATTTTATTTATTTGTTTATTTTTTATTATTATAACTGTAAGCCTGGTATAACATTTTCCATTACTTTTCCCCAAAACTGTTCTTTTTTTCTTCTACATATTTTGACTGCTTTGGGTATAATAATACTCTAACACACTGGATCCTGGTCAGTGTTTTTTCTGTCCACTCCTTTCAGATTCCTATCATCAGAGAGAGCACACTTATACTTCCTGTAGGACCCCCAGAACCCCTTCCTTCAAAAACACACACACAGTTTTCTCCATAGTTTCCACATAGTGATATCACCAAAAAGCACACAGGTGTGTAATATATATCATCATACTGCACATATTTTTGTAAAGACAAAATAAATAGATTTTAAAAGGAGGTTCTGCAATAACTCATAGTATTTACAGTAATACAGTCTATTAGTACTCCACACATTGCACAGTGGACTGTGTTTATTCAGGTTGTATGTGTATTCACAAGGAATCTGCTTAGCATGAGGCATAGTATATCAAATATATCAACATTACAGACTCAAATTCATAAATCATGTTGGTATGAAGCTAATGTTTAATTTTGATTATCAGTAGTGCTGGCTTTAACTCACAATGTTATCGTATTAACTTAAAAAAAAGGAAACAGCAATTTGAAGCTCCAGTGGGGGACATTACAATTGGAAAATGTGTCCTTTACTGAAATAAATGTACTACTTCACAAATTGTTGTGGTATAAGAGTAATAAAGCACTTCATAACAGTATGCTACTGCAAAATAATCAACTTTTTTGAGGTATCACAACAACCTATTGTTCATTATTTCACTATAGCACCTCGGTCACTATGCATAATGTGGCTCTCATCATGTCACCAGTTACACTCTGCACTTTAATCTTCCAAGATCAAGGCTGGATGTAACAGAAGACAACTGTACCTTATTTTGGCAAATAGTAAAAGCAGTCACGTCTGTAGACTCCTCAGCAAAGACAAGCCATCATTTTATTCACCTTACAAGCAATTCCTGGTTATTTGGATGTTCGGGTGAACAGAAATGTCTGAGAAATATATTTGCAAATTGTTGCACATTTCTAATGAAAAGAAATGTTTATATTGCCGAGATGTGATGCAAGTGAGTACTGTAGAAGTAAAAGAAATGTCATCTGTAAAGACATGGCTCACCAGTTGATCACTTTTTAATATAGATTGTAAACACATTAACCTTGTAATTGCTTAGACCTTTAAAGTTGCTACATACCTGAAGATGTTTGCATTAGGAATAGAGTTAGTCATTTTTTGGGGAAAAGGCTCAGCTTCTCCTGAGCTGTCTGAAAAAGTGCACATTTATTGTGGCCTGTTCAAATAAAATGGCATTGCTTTGACTCTTGACATTGCTATTTTCATTTGTTGTCCAATAGAAGAAAGATTATGTAGAATCAAATCATCTAATTAGAAAACATATCAAACACTTTCAATAAACCATGATGTAGCACCATCAATGTGTGAAATGTTGTCATCTAGAGTTTCTATATTCCTGGCCAGAAACTTTTCTTATTGAAATATTAGTCTTCTGATTGTTAAAAAATAAATAAATAAATAAAAAATCTCACATGGGTAAAAACAGAAATAACTGTGGAGTGAGCAGGAATGGAACGTTCACCTACACATGCCTGCGTCTATAGCGGAAATAGACCATCGAATGTCAGTTGAAATGTCTAAACTGGGAAAAGAGCTTCAGTAGGATTTCATTTCCAAAACACTTTTGCTAGCAGGATGTGTGAAATATTGCACCGTGTTTCAAATGCTCAGTAGCCTGTTTGGGGGATGACACTTCAAACAAAGTTGATTACGATATGACGATAGAAGAACAGAAGGTTTCTCATCTAAAAAATCTTTAAGTATGTCCTACTTTAAAAAGTCTGGATCCATTATTTGTTCAAAAAATGGAAGACTTGGTATTAAAGGGATTTTTTCTCGATTAGGCGTGATTGTGTGTGTGTGTGTGTGTGTGTGTGTGTGTGTGTGTGTGTGTGTGTGTGTGTGTGTGTGTGTTGGGGGGGTTATCAATATATCATTAACACAAAAAGAAATTTATATTTAATTAGGAAATAAATCCTTGTCAAGATTAACGAATAGGCCAAGTCTGCCTGTTGTAATAGATGGGGAATTATTTCCAGATGGTTGTGGACATGGAGAGAAGGGAATAGTTTGAAAGGAGGGGCTAGAAATCAAAACAAAGATGAAACATGAAGAGAAGAGAAACATGGTCAGTATTTATTTTCTGATTAGCCCTATATCTGAGCGCTGAAACTTTTATATTTTAAATAGAATCCTGACTGGATCCACCTGTTTTATTTCACCCAACAGAAGTTTTGACTGTGTTTTATGAGAAATGACTTAAAAGTGTCTCTATACACTATATGTATATGTGCTGCATCAAGTTGGCAGATTTCATTACTCAGCATGAGAAGTGAGGTGAGAGTGGGCACTAAGAGAACAAACAGTGCTGCTTCTGAATCACACGCTGAGTTTTAATTCTGTTCGCATGATGGGGACCGTATGTGTGAAGGCACCCCTGCATTCCAGTGCGCCCCAGGCTTTCCAGCCCCGCCCTGCTTGGACCTGGTGTATGTACACACACACACTGCTCCACATTCCGCTGCTACGTCTGTTGGTAAACATTTCAAAGACACGAGCGCTGCTTAGCTTTAGGTTTGTTAATGTCTTGTCATTTTCTCGTTATGAATAACAATCCAGAAGTGAAGCGCAACCTCAAACTCAAACCATCTCACGGCTGCAACCTATAAATTTGTTCCCTGTAAAAACTGCTTTCCTCCCCAATAATTTTAATTCTCTCTGGTGAAAGGAAAAGAAAGTGTGAAAGAAAAAAAGCAAGAGCTTGAGAATTGTGGCAGCTTGTTTTAGTTTGTAGGTTTTTAAGATTTGCTAATATAAATCTTGAGTTTGCAGCAGTATACTCTTGGTGTAGATAATAATGCTACGACGAAAAATGTTAGCTTATTATGTTGACCCTCGGTGCCCTTGCAATTACTCTAAGTGTGTGTTTATGGAAGCTTTAGACATGTTTGGCTTTTGTACTGGATTGCAAAAGCAATTAATTGCCTTAAAGTTTGAACATTTACTAGTGATTGAGTGTGTGTAAGGGAGATGAGGCATTAATCTGATACTGCAGAATTTGCTGCAGTGTGTATGTACAGACATGGAGCTGATCCGAGTGAGAGAGAGAGAGAGAGCGAGATAGAGAGAGAGACAGTGTTGAAACAGGATGGAGGGAGATGCATGCAGAAACGTCATCTCTCTTTAAATTAAACTGGAGGAAACTTAACACTCTTTCTTACTCTTGCTGCACAACAAGCAGCATGGGACTAAACCACAAGTGTTAGTGTGTGAGTATGTGTTTCTGTCTGTGAGGTTTTGTGTGTGTGTGTGTGTGTGTGTGTGTGTGTGTGTGTGTGTGTGTGTGTGTGTGTGTATGTGTGTGTGTGCGTGTTTTCGGATGCATACAGCGATGCGGTGGAAGCGGAGGAGATCTCCAGGTCAGGGAAGGCAGGTGGAAGCGAAGAGTTCGAATTCTTCGTTCACCACACAATTCTTCAGAGGTAATGTGCTAGTCCCAGTGTGAGACTTGTAAATGATCGAGGTGTTTGATGTAGACTAAGCCAAGGGGTATGCTGTAGTCAAATCCACGTGTAAACGTAAATGAGAAATCAGAATCCGTGTCAGAAATCAGAACGATTTCTGACTCGGATAAAATGAGTGATGCAGAGTTATGACCATGTGTTTTCGTGTTTGTGTGTGTATTTTGTACATTTTAACTAATATCACTGTGTTGACTGATGTGTTCATTCACAGAACAAGCCATGCTCAATAATTTCACTCAACACAGCTTGGTGATTATATAATCTCTGAGAACAGTCTCATTTTTACAAGCTTCATTTGTGGGAAATGGCTGCATAACCACAAGTTTAACATAGAAGTATTGAATATGTATTTTGTGGTTAATTGCCATGACAAACACTTAAATTAAACATTGCTTGCAGTTTATAATCGGTGCAATTGGAGCAAATCGACTTTTTACTTCACTATTTACTGCTTTGCATGATCTTCATTAAATGTAGATGATACAGTTTCCTGTTGAACATGTGTCTTGTGGAGTGTTTCTTCTACATGACCTTCTCTAAAGGACAGTTTATAATTTTCAGTTTACAGTTGTAATGTTGAAAAAGTCAACAGTCAACAATCTGAGCAGCTGTTCAGGTTGGGAGGGCATAGCGCATTCAGAAAAATGCAGATATAGTGTAAAAATGCAAAAGCTAGTAGTATTCTTTCTGGCTCATTGTGATTTTATTTTTAGGGTTTAATTAAAGGTACTGTCATTAATTAATGCAACATAAATATAGTTGTATTGCTTTACATGATCAATACACGATCAATGAACCACTGATAACACAATAACAAAACAAATAATTTCCATCATCAAAAAAAATGACTGAATAACAGAGCTAGTGAAAAATAATTTGGCAATAAACATACGAACAGCATAAAAGACACCAAATATTGACACTGATGTTTTTTTGTAAAATAAAATAGGTTGAATAAACTGTAATATTTAAAGAGCTGGTTAATATTTATACCCTCATACACACATTGGTGTGCCAAGAATGGCTAATTGATTAGTCTTTCTGTAGACTGGTCAGATGAATAAAAATGTTGTATCAAATGAATAGCAACAATTTTGTATATTTCAGCATTTTATTGCTCTATTTATGAGTTCTAATCTTTGACTAGCCATAGCAATTTATTGGTAGTTTCTCAAAAATCATTATCTATGATGAGATCCCTGTGCTGTGTGTAGATGTGAAAGATTGAATGGTAAAAATGTGTTCTCGAATCAACAACGTGTAAACTCCTCCACAGTATTTTTTTTAGACTCCTACATCTGATGACAAAACAGTTCAGCTGTTAAATGAATGGAAACGTGGCTATGAGCAAAAAAGTTTGGGCAAACACACACACACATAGTACAGATACTGAGGATACATGTGTTATGTCATTATAGTGATCTAAAAGAGCTCATTGTCAGTGTTTATTGTATAATGATGTTTTACTAATGTTATAGTCTAATCTTTTATTACTGTATGCAATATTACATAAATGTTGAAATGAAATTTGTGTTTACGTTTCACATTTAAAACACCTTCTAATGCCATTACATGAATTACATTCTGTTTGCATTACTGTCTTATGAAGACATGAACACTAATGACAACACTGACAGATTTATTTAACAATGTTTTTACATTTTACATTTGTTATAGTACTCTTAAAGCAAGTGTTACACTCTCCTGGTGTCTTCATGAAGAAACTTTACCCAGGAGGCTTTTTTTAAAGACTAGAATAGGCTAATTGCTTATTACGTTTTACTACTTATTTTGGGGAACAATTTATTTAAAAAAACACACTAAACACACAAAAAAACGTTTCAGAAATTGTTTTATACATTACCATCAATTTTACTATTTGTATATAAGATCTTTACAATTGAATGACTAAAATATATTTATTATGTACTTCAACTGGTATTGTGCCTGTCAAATCCATTTCCTGACAACCAACAGGCCTCTGTATGGATACTGGAGGATGGGAGATAGTTAGGTTGTAAATATTGAGTTGCATAGTACAAATGTTAACTGGAATACATCTTTATTGAGAGCAGTGAACTGGGTTTTTAGTGTTGTACTGCTTACACTGTAGCTAAAATGGTTAAATGAATGCTTGGAAAGAATGTCCAGCTGATGTGTTTGTTACTGTTGAACTTTAATGACTGCTATACACTCAGTTGTGTGTGTGTGTGTCGTCTTCCTGCATGCCTGCACTCTGAGTCAACATCTGCACTTCTTTTTTTCTTTTTTTGAAAGAGAGATTGGAAGAATAAAACAGAGCATTCACCCATGCTGTTGGCTTATGGGCATGGAGTCGCTTTGTCATCGCATGACAGGGCCAGACTTTGAAGGATATGTTTCATTATTATGCATAATATTACAGGTTTGTCTGCCTTTAGTGCTAAATAAAACGTCCAGGTATTCCTTTTGATTTATTTTAAAATTTTGTTTTAATTTAGAGAATAGGTTTCTCTCTATCTTGGCTAAGACTATCATTTTATTTGAATAGAAGGTAGTGTGTAGGGGGATTTGTGTTGCATAATTTGCAAAAAACACACAAAGCTATATAGCGTGTGAAAACCCCCAAAACTGCAGCAGCTTAGCCCCATTTTAAAAAGCAAGAGCCAATACAATCCAGTCTGCAGCATAAACAATCACATATTCATAGACTGGTTTGGACTATTTGACCCAAGGAATGTATCTGAAAATCACAAAAAATACAGCCACTGTAAAAATTATTGATAGGTATTTATTGATTTACAAACATATTTGTAAAACATCAAAATATTTGTAAATGACTGACTTTGTTTTGTGAAATGATATAAGCAAACAGCAGCAATATTAATACAGCAGTGTCTTATTAAAATAATATTCTTCTTCTGTAAAGCTCAAGCCTTTTATTCATTAGTAAACAAATTAACTTTGAAAACAGGATGTTTCTGGGTCCCTGGGTGGAGTGCTAGTGTTTCAGTTGATCCATATTTCATGAAACTTGGTTCTCGGGTATGTCTGATAGTGGTCCAAGGGACTCATCGTCAGTGTTACAACTGAGCTCTTCTTTGATGCTCTTTTCTTCTGCTTCCACTGCTGGAACCGATTAAAGGAAAGCACGATGTTCTAAACATCGTGCTATTATTTCATATCATGTCCATAGTTAGAGCATGTCCATGAGGACACAAGGGTCTGTACCTTTACAGTTCTGAATGTTGTGTTGGGGTTTTTGTGTGTCTTTATATGTGTGGTTCAACAGTATCCACCAGGTGCTTTTGAAAAAAGCGGCCTAGTTTACTTAAATATTGAATAGATGATGATGATGATGATGATAATAATGATAGTAATTAATATTATTAGTAGTAGTACAGTAGTAGTGGTAGTAGCTGTTGTTCATAATGTTTGTTTGGAACAAACATGTACATATTGTAACATAATAAAGGAACATAGTGAGCATCCTCATTCTATAATTTGCAGTACCTTCAAATAGTCTACAGTCTATATATATACTATAGTTGTATATATATATATATATAACACACACACACACACACACACACACATATATATGTATGTATATATATATATATATATATATATATATATATATATATATATATACATATATACACACACACACACACACATATATATGTATATATATGTATATATATGTATATATATATATATATATATATATATATATATATATATATATATATATATATACATACATATATATATATACCAACCCCAGCCACTCTTAGTGCCGGTCCCAAGCCCGGATAAATGGGGATGGTTGCGTTAGGAAGGGCACCAAGCGTAAAAACATGCAAAAATTAAACATGCGGATCACAAATACGGATGATCCCGAAGCCGAAAGAAAGTTTTTATTTATATTATATATTATATACGTGTGTATATATATATATATATATATATATATATATATATATATATATATATATATAAAAACAACAGAGCTAAGATTTTACCACTACTGTAGTGGTTAAAAAAAAAAAAAAAAAAAAAAAAAAAAAAACAGTTTCTTGTGACACTTTAGAAAACCTGCATGAGAGTATTAGTGCAATATGTTTAATTTCTAAGTTCATTAAAAAAGCTAATTTTTAATAACTACACACAGTTAGATGTAGAAAAATATAATTATATGATTCTTTAATATAAATTCATTTCAATGGGTTATTTGTATTAAATAGAATAGAAACATATTTTGTGACATTCTCTTGATTTTAGAGAGCAGTAGATCTTAGTAGTAAAAAGGTAACTGCTTGTAAACCAAAATGTACTGGTTAATAGTAAAACAGACATAAATAATTGGTATAGTATACATGCGAAATTGTTATATATAAACTATAATACATAAAAATATGTTTCTGGTTACAGCATTTTCATGTTTTTTGTGTTTTTTTGTTTCATTTAGAGGCAATAGGTGATGAAACTCCTATTACCCAGACATGTGTCCAGCTCCAATGATTTTCCAAATGTTTATAATATTCTCTTAAAATACTGCATAAGGACAGGATTGTACAGGATTCACGCATCTTGCATTACTTTTATCCCGAGTCATATTATATCCCATAGTTACATCCTGAGTGTGTTTGAGGATTTTGGCCCTCCTGCGTGTTGACATTATCTCATTCTTGGCAAACTCACCTGAGCGCTCTCGCCTTGTGTTTGTTTGTTTGTTGGTGTTATTTTTAGAGCGGATTGCTGAGAAGGTAACTCTGCGTGTGCAGGTTTTGCTCTGCACTCTCAGCAACGTGGTTTTGCTCCTGGGGACAGGAGTCGTGCCAGGCGCATGCTGGGAGAGCTGCACCTCCGACCCTGTCAAAAGCCTTTATATCCATGCTAATAAAATCACCTCGATCGTGCTGTGAGGTTTCTCTAATAATAATGAAGGATGAGGATTAATGGTGTGGTGTTAGCTTGTGAGAAAGGGCAGCCTGTGCCCTGCACTTCCTAACTGGGCTTCGTAGTTGGATGGCACTTGTTCCCGCTCTGTAGGGACTCACTGCAGGAAATGCCGACTGAGGCTGGTGACTAATAACATGCTCAGAGGGATTCTGTGGCAAGGTCAAAATAAATCATCATTAAGCATTTATATAACTATATACCACTGGTAAAATTTGCTTCTGATTGTTCAGACGATAAACATTACATACACATATTGTATATACATATGCAGATACATTTTTGTAAAGCAGCTAGACATAATTTAATCAATTTAATGCATAATTGTTCTATAGTGAATGCCAATAGAAGTGACTTAATATAATGTTAAAAACTGAATAAAAAAGTGTAATTTAATTGACCCAGGAAACATACAATCATTAATTAAGTAAAGATTTCTGAAAGAAGACATTTCCGAGGCAAGTCTCGAGTGTCAGCACTTCATAAATGTCAGCAAGTTTTCCTCTACGGACAAGACATCAGGACAAATATCTCAGCAACATCACAAGCTTTTTGTTTATTAGCTTCATGAATGAGGCTTGAGAAAACAACTGCTTATAGTTTAATTATTTTAGAAATCTAATTGCTGGCAAATTGCTTGGTATAAGAAAAATAGATATCACTTCAGAATGTGCTGTTTTTGGAAAACAGGAAAATCATTGGTGTGATAACGCCACCACAACACCTTTAAATGTTAATTATTTTCCTATAACAGCATGCTCAGCCATTCTACAGCTGTTCTGTGTTTACTTTAGTGTCTACACTGTTCGTGCATAACCCCACATTCTTCCTCCTGGAAAGTAATCCCAACTCCGAATGGGCAAATTTGACAAATTTAAAGTAAAAAATGTACAAATACATCTGGCTGAAGAATTTCAGTGTATGTTCTATAAAAAATATAGAGAGAGCATATATAGGTGGAAATAAAAAAAAACTGCTTTCTTCTAATATAAATGAATTAAAAAATAAACATGTTTTTGTTCTTATCTCATGACAGGGAACTGTACACTGCAGAAGGATTATGGTAAAGGCTTCTAGATTATTTCTTTTTTGCTCACTTTTACCTGGTCAGTGAGGAACGTTTACATTTCTGCAGTAGAAAAAAGACAGTACACTTTAAATACAAACAGGTGATCAGCGGAGTGACGGGTGTCTCACTGTACATTTTTTTCGATGATCTCAAAGCAATGTTTGCTGTAAAGCATTTTTCTGGTCTGCCGCTTGTCTTCCTTTCCCCCATGTGATTTGATGTCATCGCTTGTTCACGTAATCCATTTGTACTGATTATCTACATGAGTTTGTTTTGATCGTCTCTTTGGTTTAAACACATTTGTAGAGAGTGGTTTTGGTTTTTCATCATGGTCAATTCACCATGGTTTTGTGTTCTATTTAAACTTTCCTGCATGTTCGTGTGTATGAAATATGAAGGAAGAAAAAGCGGAGGGGTTGAGCTAGAGTGGGGTGAAAAATGGTGCTGATGGCCGAGCTTTGCTCTCTAGCAGAGGAAATGAGGAAATGAGTACTGTGTTGACTAGCGGGTGTGTGTGAGTGTGTATGTGTGTGTGTGGGGTGGGGGGTTGTGAGCGGGGTGAGAGGTGTAAGGGTCTAGTGGACCTAGTGGCTCGTAATGCTCAACAGATGTTTTCCTTCACTCTCCATTCTCATATTAATTTATAGTCATGTGACCCACCAGGGAGCACACTGTTCCAAAAACATTGCTGTTTTGTCACATTTTTATTTTCATTTCGTCTCTCAACCTTTTCCATTTCCAGTTTGCTCTAAAATGATTGTAATCTCTGTCCATTCCTTGTTATTTTTAATGACAAATTTCCAACACCCTTTACATTCAGAGAATACACTTTACTTGTCTTTGCTTGCTTGAAACTTAACTCAATGCAAAATGAGCCCTTAAGTGCAACCAGAGGCCGGCCTGAGGATCTTTGGCAAAAGTTAGCAGAATTTAGCTGCTTTGAAAGCCCCTCCCTTTAATGAAGCCATACCCTTACATGCTACAAAATCACTAGTACAAGACATCAGTAACCATTAAGCATCATTGTCATAATTGGGGGAACCTGGAGTACCATAGAGACTGGAGTCTTTCCTGTGATCAGACTTTTAGAATAAAGAGAATTTAGTTAAAAAATAAAATAAAAATTACTGACCACATATTGCGGAGTTGTCATTTCATTCATCTTCACTGGGGTGTAGAAGGAAATAAAGAATTGTCTAAGAGCTGCAGCTATTCAACTATATTGCATCATTTTTTAACAAGCCAGTTGGTTTCCTCCACATTAGTCTTGTTTACATACTGGGAGAGTTTGGTTTATGTTTACAGATGTCTCTGGTGCAATGCATGTCTGGGAACATTTTTGCCCAGACATGTATCTTTACCGTAGCGCTACAGAAATCAGGTCTCAGTTAAAATCGAGTGAAGTTTTTTTTGCAGACTGTGGATGTCTGCCAGTGTTGCAGGCCTGTGGAAAACTCTCTATGTTCCAGGGCAGTTTTAACTGTTCCAGAGGTTTTAAACTGGCCACACTGTTATGCTAGCTCATAATATCAATAAAATGTACACTTTACCATAGTATGTTCAGCCCTAGCTAGTGAGGTTTGTGTAGAAATGTTTTAGCTGACCATATGCCTGTGCCTGTGTCTTATTTTGTATAAATCAGCACTACCCTTCTTTGCATGTTTGTGTAACCTGTGTTTTGCACCTAAATGCTGTGCTGCACATTCCACTTGCCCTTTGTAGTGTGTGTGTGTTCTGGCGACAACTGCTTGTTCTGGCACAAACTTGGATCTTGGATGTTGCAGGCCCACATTAGGAGTCTCTCCGCTGACCACACACACCTCACAGTGCTACAGAGAGGCCACAGCCCTGCCTGCTTATGTAACCATGTGGTAACAGGAATCCGCCTGCCAAAAACACAGCTCACATCACAGAGCAATCTTATTTTTCTATTACTTCCTCTATTGCTTCAGGATTTGCAGTTAGACCTTCCTTTATACTTTAATTTGCAGTGGTCCTGTAAACAACTGACTTACGGCCAGCATGAGCAGTTGATTTGTGCACACCCAGCAACATTGGTAAAAACTGACATGCAGCTCTAGTTGTCCTATTAACCAGGTTTATTTAATCCTGCTTGAGATCTGAAATTCTCAGTGATGTGATGATTAGAATAATTAGGCTTAAATTGTCAATAAACCGACAAATATTTTTAATTCAGCTTTTGTTTGCTTTGCTGTACAACAGTTTGTGTGAAGGAAAGGCTACATTGCCCACAAGCACTCACTTCCTTCTAAAGAAACATAAGAAAAATAGTAATTCAGTACACTGATGCACTAAACATTCTGGACTAGCATCTCCAAATTGCTACTAGTATGAATGAATGTGTGAATGTGAATGTGTATATGTGTGTTCATGGATCTCTGCAATGGACTGGCAGCCAACCAGAGTGTATTCCCACCTCAGGCCAGTGGATTCCTAGGAAAGGCTCGGGATAAAACTCTTTCTAAAAATAAATAAAGATTGTTCACGTAAATTCAAACTAGTGCTGTAATATTTAGGTCCTAGGTCTTGAAGATCTGGGTGTGTAGTCAACAAAGTTAACTTCCAAAGCTAGTTCTTTCTAAATATTTTAAGCAAATATGTATATTTTTCTAGAGTTAAAACTTTGCTCTAAAATGCTCAGCTCTGCTCTCTTTATTCGTCACAAGGGAACTCACATGATATATGTAGAGCACTGAACAGAGGGGGTAGGGTTGATAGAAGGTAAAGGTTTATAAATGTTTTCACTGTGATCACAATTCATGTCACAGACAGCAGATGGTGTTAAACAATTACAAACTGCTGCTTTAATTAAACACTTTCTCATACTCTTTGGTACAGATGATAGAAGCTCCACGAATGGACTCGAAAGCAGCTGGGCAGAGAGTAGCATTTTCAATAAAATACAAATACAATCAAATACAATTTCACACAATCAAAATGTAAAATATGACATGCATTGTGTATCAGTACATCCTCACAATATATTTCCTTTTTTTTACCTACTCTTTTATAATGTTTCAATCCTAATGTCTATATTATGTGAACTACTCTATTATATAAAATGGTACCTCATAATTTTTTGCCTGTCTAGTGCTACTACTCTCTTTTGCTGTTTTCCTGCTCTTTTGTTTTTTTTTTCTCTCTCTCTCTTATGCACACAAACTTATCTGCAGCAGATCAAACTGTGGTGATAGAGGGTTATATGAGTGTGTGTATGGTAGAGAGAGGCATTGTGGGATAAACCATAGTCTTTGCCCAGAAGCATGTAATTGAAAGAAACACATACATGCAGTTCTTTAAGACATCATTTAGTAGGCTCTCAATTAGCTGTAGGTCAGGGTGAAGTGTTTAGAGTAACAGAATTAGGGTAAGCAATCTAGTGTGTGTATGTGTGTGTGTGTGTGTGTGTGTGTGTGTGTGTGTGTGTGTGTGTATGTGTGTGTTGTGTAACTTTTGCTCAGTAATGCTGTCTCAATAAAAAAAAATACCCATCTCCACCAGTAGGTTTGAGCAGCTGGCGTTTGCCGTGTTGGATTTCCAAGCCTGCAGCAGTTTTAGTATATTAATGGTTGTGTGTTTAAATAAGGCATAAGAGTTGGGTGGAATGTCACTCGTCATGGTTAGTTCCTGAGAATCAGCAGCATGGCTGATACCAACGAAACTATGGCATGCAAAACAAACAGTGACATCTAAAGTATGTTACCCAACAGGTATAGCCATTTAAGAGAGAATATAAACCAAAATGCTGTTCGCTGAATAACAAGAAGTTGCTAGACTTGATATTTACATGAATGTGCTGTTCATAGGGCTGCATGACACTGCATGACACATTACAGCTGACATAAATCTATATCCTGCCTAGTTATGTTTTGTTGTTGTTGTTGTTGTTGTAATTCCAATATATTTCTCTATGTATATTGCACCCGAATGAAATGTTATTTTCTAGCTGCAAATAAAATAATACTACAGTACTCAGGGTTACAAAATGCAGTTACACAATGGGTGTAATGTGGAATGGGTGGTACAAAGAAAAGTAATAAATAGGACATTGTTCTGCTGGGAAAAAAATTGTCTATACAGATATAATAAAGCCTTATTTTGCTTTTATGTTTGATGTCAGTCTGCTATAAATCTTTACTGACACTCCTAGAGCATCATGACAACTGACTGAATTTCAGAGAAAATATACTAAACTTTATCATTACAGTGTCATTGTGTAGTCATAAGCTATTATAAATATTCTAGTAATAGTAAAAATAAACTAAGTATGTCACTTGCTGTGCCATGACATTGTCATTTGTTTTTTTTGTTTTTTTTATAAATAATAAAAATAAACACATCTACTTAAGCTAGAAAAATCTACATAGCTCTGTCATTACTGTGCATTAAGGGTCAGTGCTGTACCCATCATGTAACACTGTAATAGTGCTGGGTTTCATGTTAATGTTGTCAAAATGTTTGTCTTTTTATAATTAATT
Source organism: Silurus lanzhouensis (assembly GCA_039877035.1). Taxonomy (NCBI): domain Eukaryota; kingdom Metazoa; phylum Chordata; class Actinopteri; order Siluriformes; family Siluridae; genus Silurus; species Silurus lanzhouensis. The sequence continues at coordinate 3,730,554 of JBCEWE010000142.1, forward strand.
TTGTCAACATTTATAATGAGTATGTCATCACTCATATGTCAAAAGAATACTAATCTGTCATAATATTTCCAGTTTGAACCAGTTTAAAACATAAAGTTATACAAACAAAATATGGTCACTAAAACAGTCACAATTGGTCTTTATGACGGTTGATGATGAATTGGAATAATTATGTTCTAGAAACCTGCTAGTTTGTGAATCAGTCACTAGCTCATACTTGTTGGTTTATGCACCAAACCATTTGTCCCAATAAGCAAATAGAAGGGAAAAATTAAGCATTTGCATCAGTTATGGGTTATATTAGTTTAGCTGATGAGAAAAAGAGAACTCTGAGTGATAGGAGAATGCAATGAAGAGAGATAGAGAGAAAGGTGAAGAAAGAGAGATGAGATCGAGGCGGATGTGGCGAGAGAAAGAGTTGTTGACAGGCTAATTGAGTTTAAAGGGAGTTGTGAACGGAGATAGAGCTATCTTTATGTGCTGCTCTGAAAGAGAAGGCAGCTGGGAGCTGCACAAAACCCAGCTAAACAAGGCATCATGAGGAGGGTGTGCATGCGTGCGTGAGTGCGTGTGTGTGTGCGTGTGTGTGTGTGTGTGTGTGTGTGTATGTTTGTTTGTGTGTGTGAGGGAATGTGGAGGCAGTGGCACATAATCCTTACACTCAGACTCTATAGATGTGTGTGTCTTATAATCTCATGCGTCCTACCTCATTTACTCAGTGTCATAGTAAGTGCTCCAGTGGGAGAGTGTGTGTACTAATTTGAACATGTTCCTAGGCTTTTAGCCTTGTCTTTAGCCCTTCAATTGGATGCAGTCCTGATTTAAACTGATTTAGTCATCGTTGTGGATAGGTGAGTGTGTGATATCTGTTTTCATGGTTTACGTGTGTGATTCCACTTCATTCCGTACTGTGAGTACTGTAGCACATTAATATTGTAATATATGTAAGTGAATTGTTATTATGAACCCTATTCCATGGAATAAAATTACGAAAAAAAGCACCAGCATGGTATGTGTGAATTTTGGCTCTGATAGATTCTCAACCTCAGCTACAGCACTCAGATTCATAACTGAAGTTCAGAAGTTCATTACTGAGCCAGACTATATAATCTTGCTTAAAGTAACTAATATTTTGTATAACATAAATAATATTTTAAGATAATAAATATAAAAATATAATATATTAATTATATATATATATATATATACATATGCTCTATGTTCAATATGGTTTCACTAATAATAAACATACATTTGCATAAAGCATCTATATTTGTCCAGGCCTATGTTTATAGGAGTATTTAAAACTTGAAAAGTGTTATTTTAAGGTACATTTAGAACAGATAAAAATGTGTGATTAAGTTGCGAATAATCGGGAGTTAACTCATGACAATCATGTAATTAATTGTGATTTAATATTTGAATCGATTGAGAGCCCTAATTTATATATATACAGTGGAACCTCGGGTTACGAATTTAATTCGTTCTGGTACTTTATTCGTAACCTGAAAAGTTCGTATCCCGATACAAATTTCCCCATAATAATGAACAGAAACTTCGGTAATTCGTTCTGGACAACCAAAAATATTACTTAAATAAAAATAAAGCCAATATTCACTAATATTATTTACTTTGAACATGTTATATTAAAATCATACCACATAAAAACATACAAAAGAGGAAAAGATCTTTAGCGGGTACTTTCCCTTTGAAAGACTCGCTGCAGGAGACGACGTTCGTAGAAGGGGGAGGAGGGAGAGTTATTGTTTGGAAGGAGAATCTTATTATATTATATTATTTATATATTATTATATATTATATTATAGAATATTAAAGACAGTGTTATTAACACGAACGCTGAGACAATTGTTGCATTAGAGGGAAAATGAGAGCTGTTTCTTTAAGGCTACTATCAGTTGGTATTGAAGTCCAGAGTGAAATTCATTA